>PVIJ01005843.1:0-98974 GCA_004024925.1 Scalopus aquaticus | reverse complement strand
AAAAGACATAAATAACTATAAAAAAAAAGATGTCAAAAAAAAAAAAAAAGATAAGGGATAGGGAATTGCTGCATTGCCTCATTGTTGTGAATATTGTGCAAGCTTTAGGCAGTCTGCGAAAATGTAAGCAATGTCATGGAAAGCCCACTAGGAAGTATATTTAAGACACTGCTCAAAATTTTTTCAGAAATTCATTACCATAACTATTGCTTAAAAGTTCAATATGGAGAATTGCAGCTCCTGAAAAGACAGCAAACTAACAAAGGTATTGCCTCTTAGAGTCCCCGAGTGAAATCCTGAAGATGCCTTCTAAGTAAGAGGGTAGTGATGAATCTTGGCTCTAAGAAATGAAAGGAAGTTGGGGCTGTCGTAGAAAAAGGAAAGCCTGAAGTCATAAAGGGACACAGAAGTAAGAGACAGGCTGGAGGGATTGTATCTCTGTGCTCTTTTCTACCCACATCACTCCAGTGGATCACGGCCTGCCCCCGCTCAGGGTGGGCATAAAAACCACTGGCCACATTAGGAGGTCTGTGGAGCCAGGGAAAGTGCAGTGCATGCCTCGTCAGGAGCCTCTTCTCAGTCAGGTGAGCTGAGCATTCACAGAGACAGGTACCATCCTCCTGCGCCCAGTCCGGATCGGCCTGCCCAGCACCACATTAAGCCACTATGCTATTAGAAGGTCTGTGGAGCCATCTTCTGAAGCCCCCTCCCTCCCCTCTGGGAACTGAGACGAGAGAAGGAAATCTCTGCGCCATAAGGTGAGGGGGGAAATTGCGTTCCTGGCCAACAGTCATCCCCGCGAACCACTGAGGAAAGGAACAGATACAGGTGACCTCCACCAACAAGAGTAACCCCAGAAACAGGAGAAATTCACCCCGCCCCTCACCCTCCCACCCCGCCATCTCCTGAAGCCCCTGCCCTCCCCTCCAGGAGCTGAGACAAAGGAGAGAAGTCTCTGCACTATAAGGTGAGGGGGAAAGTGTGTTCCTGGCCGATGGTCATCCCCACACGCCACTGAGGGAAAGAACAGATACGGGGGACCCCACCAGTGAGGCAACCCTGGAAACAGGAAGAGTACGCCCCGGTCCCCCATGCCATCTTCTGAAGCCCCCTCCCTCCCCTCTGGGAACCAAGACAAGAGAGAGGGAAGTCTCTGCACTATAAGGTGAGGGGAAAAGTGTCCCTGGCTGACGGTTGTCCCTGCAATCCACTGAGGAAAGGAACAGATACAAGGGACCCCCACCAGTGAGAGTGACCCTGGAAACGGGGAGTTCACCCTGATCCCCCCCACCCCCGCACCATCTTCTGAAGCCCCTGCTCTCCCCTCTCCGACTTGAGATGAGAGAGGGAAGTCTCTACGATATAAGGTGAGGGGGAAAGTGCGATATAAGGTGAGGGGGAAAGTGAGTTCCTAGCCAACGGTTGTCCCTGAGACTGCTGAGGAAAGAAACAGACACAGGGGACCCCACCAGCAAGAGTAACCCCGGAAACAGGGAGAATTTACCCCCTACCCCGTACCATCTTCTGAAGCCCCTGCCCTCCACTCTGGGAGCTGAGATGAGGGAGGGAATTTTTTGCAGTTTAAGTCCAGAGTAACAGTGCCAGGCTAGAACTGGTCAGCAGTTCCTGACATCCCAGTAGGAGCACACCAAAGAGATGCCTTCCAATACCAGTGACACAGTGGCCCAACGCCTAGAACAAATCAGAAAACAAACAACAGGGAGAAGGAAAAATACAATTAACCAAATAAACCCTCAAGGGAAGATCACACCACAAAAAGAAAATCAGCTACCAGAACCCAACAATGATGACACAGAAGAACTACAATGCCTACCAGACAGGGAATCTGAAAGTGTCATGATTAAAAAACATGAAGATGACGAAAAGGAAAAGAGGGAGATAAGAAATATAATTAGGGAATTGAAGAAGGAAATTGAGTCACTAAAGAAAAAAAATGAAGGAAATGCACGACATTAAAGGATTGTTAGAAGAGCTAAAGAACTCAAAGAAAAGCAACAAAAGCAGATTCAATGAAATGGAAGACCGAATCAGTACTCTCGAAGATAAAGACATAAAAAAAAAAAAAATAAAGAGAAGGAAAAAGAAGCATGAGGGAAAAGGAATGAAGAAAGACTTCGAGAACTCTCTGACACTATGAGAAAAGGAAATATAAGAGTCACAGGAATCCCTGAAGGTGAGGAAAAGGACCAAGGAACCCAGGAACTGTTCAAGCAGATAATCGAAGAGAACTTCCCAAACACAAGGAAAGACGTGAAAATAGATATAAAAGAAGCTAGAAGAACACCATACTATCATAATGAAAGGAAACCCACACCAAGACATATAATAGTTAAGCTCTCAAGAGTGCAAGACAAAGAAAAAATAATGACAAGAAAATAATGGCTAACAAGAGGGAAGAAACAGCTAACCTATAAAGGAAAACTAATCAGGCTGACATCAGACTTCTCCAAAGAAACACTACGGGCAAGAAGAGAATGGACTGACATAATCAAAAAACTCCAAATCAACAAATGCCAACCAAGAATACTTTATCCTGCAAAGCTCTCCTTCCTCTACAAAGAAAAAATAAGGACCTTCTCAGACAAACAGAATCTCCAGAAATTCATTACTACTACACCCTCACTCCAAAAAATACTCCAAGAAGTCCTAAAGCCCAAACCAGCAGAGGAATAACTAAGAAAATAAGAATAAAGCAAAAATATAATCACAGAAAAGATAAACAAAATGGCAAAGACAGACTCCAATGTGTCAATATTAACTCTAAATGTAAATGGTCTAAACTCAATAAAAAGACACAGAGTACTAGGCTGGATTAAAAAACAAACTCCAACTTTCTGCTGCCTCCAGGAAACACATTTAACTATAAAAGATAAGCATAGACTGAAAATAAAAGGTTGGAAAACAATCCTACAAGCAAATGGACCAAAAAA
The DNA here is from genome assembly GCA_004024925.1 of Scalopus aquaticus. NCBI lineage: Eukaryota > Metazoa > Chordata > Mammalia > Eulipotyphla > Talpidae > Scalopus > Scalopus aquaticus. The sequence goes on along the minus strand of PVIJ01005843.1, from coordinate 96,023 downwards.
GAAGGCAGGAACAGTAATACTTACATCAGATGAAATAGACTTCAAACTAAAAAGGCAAAAGAGACAGAGATGGACACTACATAATGATTAAGGGGACAATGCATCAGGAAGATATAACACTTATATATACACCAAATGAAGGAGCACCAAAATATATAAGACAATTATCAGCTCTGAAAACAGACATTAGAGAGAATACATTTACAGTAGGAGACTTTAACACTGCACTGTCACCAATGGACAGATCAACAAAACAAAAAATAAACAAGGACATTAGAATCCTAAACAAAGACCTAGACCTCATGGACTTAACAGACATCTACAGGACACTGCACCCAAAAAAATCCGAGTACACATTTTTCTCAAGTGCACACGGATCATTCTCCAGAATCTATCACATATTGGTATATAAGACAAACATCAACAGATTCATCAAGATCAAAATCATCCCAGCTATCTTCTCTGATCATAAAGGCATTAAACTAGAAATAAATTATGAAAAGAAAACAAGGAATCTACCCTCTGCATGGAGATTGAAATCCACACTATTGGGAAACGACTGGGTTAATGAGGAGATCAAAGAAGAAATTTAAAAATACTTTGACTTGAGTGACAATGAGGATACCACTTTCCAGAATGTATGGGACACAGCAAAAGCAGTAATAAGAGGAAAGTATGTAGCAATACAGGCCCACATCAAGAAACAAGAAACTACTCAAAGAAACAACTTAATCTCTCATCTCAAAGAATTAGAAAAAGAACAAAAAAAACCCCAAAAACTAATAGAAGGAAATAATAAAAATCAAAACAGAAATTAATGAGCTAGAAACCAAAAAATACAAAAGATCAATGAAACCAAAAGTTGGTTCTTCAAAAATATAAACAAAATAGACAAACTTTTAGCCAGACTCACAAAGAAAAAAAACAGGAGAAAACACAAATAGGATCATAAACGAAAAAAGAAAAATACAACAGACTCAGGAGAAATCAAAAGAATAGTCAGAGATTACTATGAAAATCTATATGGAAACAAATTCAACAATCTGAAGAGAAGGACGAATTCCTAGAATGATATAATCATCCAAAACTGGATAAAAAAAGACATAGAGCACCTAAATAGGCCAGTCACAAGCAGTGAAATAGAAACAATAATTAAAACACTCCCCAAAAACAAAAGCCTAGGGCCAGACAGATTCACAAATGAATTCTACCAAATGTTCAGAAATGAACTAGTGCCTATCTTACACAAACTCTTTCAAAAAATTGAAAAGGAAGGAATACTACCAAAGATGTTCTGTGAAGTGAACATCACATTGATACCAAAACTGAACAAGGACAACACACAAAAAGAAAACTACAGGCCAATATTTCTAATGAACACTGATGCAAAAATCCCCAATAAAATTTTAGCTGATAGAATTCATCAATGCATCAAAAAGATAATTCACCACAACCAAGTGGGATTTATTCCAGAGGCACAAGGATGGTTCAATATCAGAAAATCCATTAATGTAATCCAATACATCAACAAAAAGAAACATAAAAACCATATGATCATATCTATAGATGCTGAGAAAGCATTCGACAAAGTCCAACACCCATTTATGATGAAAGTCCTCGAAAATCTAGGGGTAGAAGGAACATACCTCAACATGATAAAGACCATATATGACAAACCCACAGCCAATATCATTCTCAACAGTGAAAAGCTGAAATCCTTTCCCCTGAAATCTGGAACAAGACAAGGATATCCATTGTCACCACTGCTTTTCAATATAATACTGGAAGTCCTAGCCAGAGCAATAAGACAAGAGAAAGGCATACAAGGAATCCAAATAGGGAAAGTAGAAGTAAAGTTATCACTATTTTCAGATGACATGATAATATACATAGAAAACCCTAAAAACTCCACAGAAAAACTAATCAAAATAATCAATCAATTTAGTAAAGTAGCAGGATACAAAATCAACACACGAAAATCAGTAGCCTTCCTATATACAAACAATCCATCCAAAGAAGAGGAAATTAGAAAAACCACCCCTTTTACAATTGAAACCCAAAAAAAAAAAAATCAAATTCCTGGGAATAAATCTAACAAAAGAAACAAAGGATCTATACAAATAAAACTATAAAACATTATTTAAAAAAATAGAACAAGACACAAAGAAATGGAAAGACATCCCCTGCTCATGGATAGGAAGAATTAACATTATCAAAATGGCCATACTATCTAAAGCAATTTACAGATTTAACGCTATTCCAATAAAAACCCCAATGGCATTCTTCAAAGAGATTAAACGAATACTGATGAAGTTCATATGGAATCACAAAAAAACCTCGAATAGCCAAAGCTCTCCTGACCAAAAAGGAGAGTGGAGGTGTCACCTTCCCAGACTTCAAACTATACTACAAAGCCATAATAATGAAAACTGCATGGTACTGGAACAAAAATAGACACACAGATCAATGGAATCAAATAGAGAACCCAGATATCAACCCACATATATATGGACAATTAATCTTTGATAAAGGTACAAAGAATATGCAATGGAACAAGGACAGTTTGTTCAACAAATGGTTCTGGGAAAACTGGACAACTACATGCAGAAAAATGAAGCCAGGCTACTACTTCACACCATGCATGAAAACCAATTCAAAATGGATTAGAGACTTGGACATAAGACCTGAAACCATAAAATTTATAGAAGAAAACATAGGCAAAAATACACGACATATATTTTAGTAACATTTTTAAGGACACATCCCCCAAAGCAAAGATTGTGAAGGAAAAGATAAACAGCTGGTATTACATCAAACTAAAAAGCTTCTGTACAGCAAAAGAGACATTAACCAAAACAAAGAAACAGCCTACTGACTGGGAAAAAATTTTTGCACTCCATGCAACAGACAAGGGACTGATCACAAAAATCTACAAAGTACTCACACGACTCAACAAAAACAAAGCAAAAAATCTAGTCAAAAAATGGGAGAAGAACTTAAAAGACACTTGTCCAAAGACGAAGAGCAAATGGCCAATAGGCACATGAAAAAAATGTTCAACATCACTTATAATCAGGGAAATGCAAATCAAAACCACGATGAGATACCACCTTACACCAGCAAGAATGGCACGTATTAAAAAAAACAGGGAGCAACAAATGTTGGCAAGGGTGTGGAAAAAAAGGAACCCTCCTACACGGCTGGTGAGAATGCAAACTGGTCCAACCACTATGGAAAGCTGTATGGCGGTTCCTCAAATTGCTAAAAATGGAGCTTCCATATGACCCAGGAATACCACTTCTGGGAGTCTACTCAAAGGACACAAAAACATTAATCCAAAAAGATACATGCACCCATATGTTTATTGCAGCATTATTCACAATAGCTAAGATATGGAAACAACCCAGATGCCCCAAAATAGATGATTGGATTAAGTAGATGTGGTACATATACACAATTGTACACTATTCAACATTCAAAAAAGATAAACACATGCATTTCGGAGCAACATGGATGGAGCTAGAAGGGATCATGCTCAGCAAAATAAGCCAGAAAGAGAAAAATATCGAACGGTTTCACTTATAACAGGAATATAGGAGAATCAATAAGAAAGAGACATTCAGCAAGGGAGGGGGAGGGAAAGGGCTCAAATCGGGGAGAAGAGCACAAGGGACTATGGTGAAGGTTCACGGGTGAATCGGTGGTGGGAAATCTATGGGGAATACACAATAATGTAAAAGATATGAATAAAAAATTTTTAAATGATAAAAAAATAAAGAAATCCAATTAAAAAAATGGAAAAAAAAAAAAAACAAAACAGCTGGCCAGCCCAATACCTGCCCAAGGAGGCAGAGTAACATCAGAGAAATTGATTACTAATCATACTGTCCAAGGTTGGTTTGAACAATTATGTCCTTATCCTTCTACCCAGGGGGGTCTAGGTGATAGAAAGCACAGAAGACAGTAGCTCTTGAAAAGAGAATGGCAAATGCAGAGGAGATAACTTGAGGGGCAGGTTTTCCTTATGGAAGACCAGATTGGGAGTCCAAATTGTAACACCAGAGATTTTCTACCCTAAGTTTCACCCACACTCCTCCTCATTCACCTCACAAAAAAAAGAAAAAAGAAAAAAACATAAAACATGACACAAGTCTCCAGCTGTAGATCCTTCTTTTTAAATGACTTATTGCTGAAGTTGCTGATATCCCCAAGGGAATGTGAGCTCACAAGGAGAAACATTACAACACCTGAGTTTAACTCCATAAATGACCAATAAAATTGAGATTTTTAAATGAGTAAAAGAAATACCCGCAAAGAGTTTAGAGACGATTAGCAATAAGAAACAATAGTAAGCTGGAGATAATTGGTTATGAAATTAACTCAGTGGCTAGGTTGACTAACAGATTGGATACCATCAAATAACAAATTGTTCAGGTAGAAATTAGTTGGGAAATTTTCCCAGGAAGTATCTGGAAGCAATAAAGAGATGGGATACATAAAAGTTGAAAGATATGGAGAGAACCCTAATCATAAAACCAGATGACATTGTAAGAAAAGAGAGCTAGAGACAAATGCCTCTCATAAATATACAGGACAACTAAACAAAGGGGGTTATTTGAATCCAAATGTATGTGTCTATAATAAATTTAGTATATATACACATATAATGAATTTAGTAATGCTACAGGATACAAAATGGATACACAAAAATCAATTGTGTTCCTATATATTAGCAATGGAAAATCCAAAATGAAATAAAATAATTCCTCTCAAAGTCATATCAAAAAGAATAAAATACTTAGGAATAAATTTAGCAAAATACATGCAAAGACTTGCACACTGAAAATAAGACATTAAGTGAAATTAAAGACAATCTAAGTAAATGGGCAACACTCCATTTCCATGGATTACTAAACACTATTGTTGGGGCCTCCCTGGTGGCCTAGGGGTTAAGTCTCAGGGCTACTGCTGTTGTGGCCTGAATACCATGCCTAGTTAGGGAGCTGACCCACATATGGCACAGCAGACCTCTGTCTCACCTGCTGCTCCCCTCAGCAGTATATTTCAGTAGACCCGCCTGCCCTGCTCCCCACTCTGTCTCTGGTGAGCCCTCTCACCCCCTGCACCTCTGGCCTACACTCCAGTTCTTGTATGCATAAATAAATAAAAATAAATCTCTAAAAAAAGAAGCTGTTGTTAAGAGGCCAATTCCTTCCCGATTGATCTATATATGCCATACAATCCCTGTTAAAATCCTAGCAAGGTCTTTTGCTGAAATTGGTAAACTGATCCTAAAATTTATTAGACATGCAAAAGACTTAGAATAGCCAATACAATTTTGAAAAAGAGCAAAATGAGACTACATTACCCAGTGTAGGTGCAGCAAGGCGCAGGGCAGGTTCTCTATGATCCGGGCAGATAGGTAAAGGAGGAGTCCTGGAGCCCTCAGTGGCTTTTTCAGGCATTTAATGTTTCTACAGCATTTGTAGAGAGGCAACCAGGTGCAAGGTAGCACAGGGGGCCAGGAGGCTGACAGGGCTTCTAGCATCCAGCGAATATTTACTCTTTCTGGGCTCTCAGGCGTTCTCTGGTGGTCTCTCTGCCACACCCTGCCACATGATCCTCTGCGGCCACACTCTGTTCTCTGCTGCTGCCCCCCTTGTAAGCTCTGTCTCTGGTTCAGGTGTGTCCACTCACGCACTCCCACAACCTACTTCAGGTGCCCACCATCAGGCACGCACATAGGACCGCAGGGGTCTATCATTAATGCTAATAGTGGTAGGGTGGAAAATCCTGATCACGCTTTCATTTACCCTATCCCCAGTTTTACAACTTCCTGTAAAGTTACCATAATTGAGAGAATGTGGTATTGACATAAATTTAAACATACATACATACACACACACACACACACACACATTAACATATATAAACAATAAAAAGTTTAGAAATACATCTTCATATTTGTGGTCATTTAAGTTTTGACAAAATGTGAAGGCAAGTCAAGGGGAAAAGATCATCTTTCAGTAAATGATGGCTGGACAATAGACATTCACATATAAAAAGGAAGTCTGGTCATAACTTTGTACTACATAGAGAAATTTAACTTGAAATGAATCGTAAGCCTAAATGTAAAAATCAAAATTATAACATTTCTGGACAAAAACAGGAGAAAATCTTTGGAATCTTGGTCTAGGCAAAAATATTGGTATGACATTAAAAGCACAATTCATTTTAAAAATTGACAAGCTGGCCTTCACCAAAATGTAAAACTTCTGTTCTTTAAATGACATAACTAGGAAAATTAAAAACAAGTCACAAACTGGTAGAAAATATATGCAAACTATACAAAGACTTGGTGTTAATTATCTCTTGCTTTAGCAATTGCCTCCAAACTTAGCAGTTTTAACACAGCAGCTCTGGCCAATAGCTGCACTCAATTTCTCATGCTCAAACATTGTGTGAGTTAAGGAGTATGTGTTGATCTCCACAGTCAGAAAGAAAATAATTATACTATCGTGAACAAGATTTTCAAAATTACCAGTAAAATGAGAAAAAGAATATTTATCATTCTAAAATGCTTTACTATTTACAAGCCTCTTTCACATACATTTTCTCATTTAATTCTTGAAATCAGCTTGTGACATAGGTATAAGTATCTGTAACTTACAGATGAAGAAATTAACTGAGATTCTGAGTGGTCACATATGTAGTAGCAAAGGAGATTTAAACCCAGCGCTTTTCTGGATGTCATAAAGGAATAGTTTCCAGCTCAAACACTCTTTCTGACAACTCTACAACCATATTTATACCCTGTGGTCCTACCTCCCTTACCCTGTTGGTCTTTTCTCCAGGCTTTTGGTAATAGGAGCTGTAGTGTAAGTGATGCTCAGGCTTTTGTACCATTGGCCTCTGCGGCCTTGAATGCAGGAGGCGCGTGGGAGCGTGGGCTCGGGCACACATGCCTGATGGTGGACATCTGGAGTATGGTGTGGGCATGCGTAAGTGGGCACACCTGAGGCTATAAGGGCAGCATCACACAGAAATCGACGGTAGCAGAGAGCGGCAGAGAATGGCTGAGAGGATGGTTGGGAGAGGAAGCCCAGTAGAAAAAGTGTATAGAGATTTGCAGGGGGCCCAAGTTGCTATCGCCCTGCTGGCTTGTTTCCCCTGGGTACTATTAGAAAACCTGTGAGGATTATGCCAAGGGCTCCAAGGTTCTCTTTTAAGCTGCCTGAACTGACAGTGAACCTACCCTACCCGGGATGGTAGCAGAATGGGAGCCAAAGACAATAACTGGTCTCTTTGACTATATGCACTAAGGATACTTAAATTTGGGGATTGTGGAATGACTGTATTTTAATTTTTAACAAGATATCTGGAGACAACTAACCTTCAGAATGAATCAGATTCCATGTGACCACAAACACACATTCCCATTGTGTCAGGCATGGAGATGTGCCATCCAGATTTCCCTTCAAAGAAGCCCTTGCTACAACCAACCGAAATGCAGTCAGCAGTTTCAGCTCTCAGTTCCAGTCACATGGAGGCCTTCTGCCAAAGTGATGCCCTTCTGGGGCAGTATGTGCCATGTGACTGAGTGGGACCAAGTATAAAGTATGGGACAGTGCTGCCTGATGTGGGACACTCTAAAGGAAAATGCTTTCTCCAGTCCTACCTATTAGGTTGGCCAAGGCTTTTCAGACCTACATCACAATTTAAATTTTCTCTCTGGCCAATCCTGCTTCTTCCCCTTTTCTTTCACAGTGTGGATTCCTTCCAGCTTTTGAATAACCCAACCTACAGGACAACCCAATATACCCATACGAAATAAAATTCAGGCTTCTAGGCTCTGGTTTCTATTTTCTTCCTCTAAGTGGGACACAGCTACACTTCTACTTCCTGGCCTTTATCTTTACCTTAAGCTGGCTTAAATGCAAGCAGAGGGCTTTGACCAGAACATCATTATCATCATTATCATCACCATCATCATTATTTCCACTATTGCCATCTAATCTCCAGTAAATCATTTTACTTTCTGCATTTTCCTTTTCTTACCATGCATTGATGGGTCAGGGAAAGGTCCTTCTACTCCTCACTCTAGCTGACTCTAGTCAGTCAGATAGTTGATCACACATGGTGTCTGCTGAGCCACCAAAATATTTTAACCATCCCTAATAAATATGATTTCCCACATTTCTTTTTAACTATCCCTAATATATACTCTCAGATATTTAATTCTCACCTAAGATATTTCCCCAAAAAAGAATCCCAGGTTTCTAGTTATTTAACAACTCAACTATGCATTTTAGCAAAGGTCAGCTCCCAAAGTGGTTAGGAGAATTACATCATCACGCCCAATATGGGGTCAGGAGAAAAGGTAGAGCTGTCACAAGAATCTTCAATCCAGGGCTTCCCTGGTGGTGCAGGGGTTAAAAAAGATCTCAACGCTATCAAGCTATCTATCTCCAGCCACTGGGCCTTAGTGGCCCAGGCCAGGGAGCTAACCCACATGGTAAAGCAGACCTCTCTTGCCTCACCTGCTGCTCCCCTCAGCAGAGTATTTAGTATATCTGCCTGTTCTGCTCCCTACTCTGTCACTGGTGAATCCTCTCTCCCCCTGCACTTCTGGCCTATACCCCAGTTCTTGTAAGCATAAATAAAAATAAATAAATAAAATCTTAAGAAAAATAAAGTATTCAAAAAAATTCTAAAAAAAAATTAATCCTATATTGAAGGAGTTGGGCTTGTCGCTCTACTCCGCTGAGGTGGAAAAGGGAGAAAAATGGGTTTGGGGAGCTGAATAATACTTCAGTGACAGCCCTACATGACTTTGGCCTCCTTTTCTCTGTTCTGTCCTGCCTCTGGCGGTACCCTTGCTCTATTTTCCAACAACCCGTAGTTTCCTCTTCCAGGACTGTTTGAGTCTCCCTTTTCCTTCAACACTGTCATTCAACAATACCATCACAACCACCAATACTTTCACAACAATAACACTACTAAAACTACAGTCTCAGTGTTGATTGCTGAACTTAGGTACCTGTGATGCTACTATCAAGGATCCTTATTGGTTTAAGGATTTTTCCTTCCCATAACTGAAAAACCAAAATTGTAACAATTGTGAGGAAATGACAAAAGTTACAGAATCTTACAAAGTCCCTATGTGTCTAGTCCACAGTTCCAGAACTTCCTCTATGATTTTAAATGGTAATCCAGATGGTTTTATGTTCTCAAAAATCAATACTCTCTCTTGTTCCCATCTCCCAAGTCTTACGTTTATCCAGGACAATTGAAATATTTTCCTTTACTTACTGCAAAGATGTAATCTAGCCTGCAGATCCAGTTTGGCGCTCTTTGTCTCTATTGGCAGCTGTATCTGCAAAGGTATTGTCCATTTGATTCTCTGGAAGCTTCTTCCTCAGAACCCATAAGATTTTACTAAACTCTCCCCGTTGACTTTAATGTTCTTTCCACTACTGCTCCCTGATGAATCAGTAGTACCCAAACTAAGGTTTCATGCCTCCCTCTCTTCCTCACTCAGCTCACTCATTCCTAAATTCCATTTCCTGACCCATGTATGACAGAGTGGTAACAGCTATACACCCTGCAAGTTACAACAGAGTTTGAGGCAGTAGCACAAAGCAGCCCACAGCTAAGAAGCCATGTCTTTAAAGTCTTCATAGACAGCAAGGAAAACATAAATTTGACAAATATGACTATTAAAGTGTCTGCTGAATAGTATATAACAATAATTTGTAAAATAATCTGTAGCACAGTTGTGAGGTGACTGTGTGTGTTCTTTTAGATCTTCTAGTCCTGAAAATTGAACTTTTGAGATATATTCTCCTTCTTTCCCTCCCCCTCCCACTTTCTCTCTCTCAGAATCCTATAGGATGCTGGAAATGGGGAAATGGCTAATGACAGGCTGTTAACGACAAAGAATTGAGAGAATAAAAATTAATGCTCTTTCCTACCTGAAACCTATCAGGACTTCCAGTACTAACAGAGGCAATGAACTGACTTTCTCTCAGTTACTGCTAGCTGATTTCCGTGCACGATTCCATTTAGTCTTCACAATTACACTATGGGATATTGTGTAATCGCCTCTAGTGTATAGATGAAAAACGAAGCTTGGAGATGTATAACATTTTTCTTCCATTTTCATACTTGATTAGATTTAATCGTTAATACAGATGAGAGTGGGTTTTCCCATTCAAAGACAGTAAGCTTTGTTTCTCTCCCCTCCGCCTGGCTTCCTTTCCAGAGAAGGGAGGCGGGGCTGGGAGGACGGGGGCGTGGCGCTCTCCGCGGAGGCCGAGTGTGGCGGAGCCCGCCCAGCAAGCGGAAGACACGGTGGGCGTGGCCTCACGCAGATCCTTGCAAAGGATCTGCGCCCGGCCGCCGCAGAGACGTAAAGAGAGCTAGGAGTCGTAAAGCGGTGAGGCGCGGAAGCGTCGGTTTACGACAGCTTGGAGATAGAACCTGGCAGGCGTACATCGCTCTTGAGTGCTTGGCCCCACACGTGGGACACTGTGTTCCGGCTGGTAATTCATTCCTCTTAACGTGGGACAGCCACTTTGAAAGACAGAGTGGCAGCGGAAGCCAAGGTCAGTGAGTCGATGGATTTTGCTGATGAAAACGAAGGGACGTCGGGGGAAGATCTCCAACGTGCAGTCGAGGGGGCGCGGCTAATTCCCGAGTCAGAGTCCGGTAGAGAGCGAGTCCGGAACACAGCAAGGATGGAGGATGCCATCTGTGCAGAGATGGGGAATAAATTGACTGGAATAGAGAAGACAGATGATGGGGAGGAAGGAAGTGGACAAAGAGCAGAGGAAATGCGAGTGGACCCAACGGTTGTGAAGCAAGAAGTTATGGACTGGTCAGAGATGGAGGAAGGTATGTTCGATGGCCAGTGGGTGAAGCAGGAATTAGAGGATGGTCCTGAGGTGAAAGAGGAGAAACCAGGCACGTCGGAGGTGAAGCAGGAGGTGGATCGTAGTTTGGTGGTAAAAGAAGAGAAGGCAAGTGAACTAGAAATAAAGGAAGAGAAAGTGAAGGTGAAAGAAGAGGCAGTGGACTGGCTGGAACTGAAGGAAGAGAAGGATAACTTGGAAATAAAACAGGAGATGTTTGATGGTCAGAACATAAAAAAGGAGGAGGTGATGGATGAAATGTGTGTAAAAGAAGAGAAGTATTTCCCAAAGAAAGAAGTGATGGATGATACAAAGGTGAAAGAAGAGCTTCAGATAAATCTGCCCGTGGGCTCCAAGCGGAAACTGGCAATGTCAAGGTAGGAAAAGAGGAAATCCATGGGGGAAGTAAAATGGTGAACTCTGTTGCTAGATTGAAGGAAACTACACTATGAATAGGGTGTGGAATAATGAAAATTAAGCCCAACTTTGGGTCCCATGAGTGGTAGGAGAGGGGAGTGGAGAATTGAGAATGTAAGTGTTGTCTAATGAGCTTAAGAGGTTTGTAGTGTCCTGTGGGCTCTGCACACTAGGAATGAAAATTATGGGGTCTCTGACTTGACTTTTGCTTTTGACTCATTATTCCTTTGAGAGAGGATAAAGATGAAGTAAATTATAATAAAACCATAGTGACAAAGTGGAGTAACTTAAAATTAGACAAAAATGCACTTAAACCCATTCAGCTCTGTGGTTTACCTGTGGGTACTACGAATATGTATTACTTTTGATTTAATTTCTTATAGTGTGTGATCGCCTGGGACAGAGTAGGAAATTAACAAACGGTCAGAATGCCTGAAACTATTATGGAACACAATGGGCCAAACAGAAGTAGCTATAGATTTGTTGTTAGTATCCCAAGATCCTTGAAGAGTAGTTGAAGTCAAATTCTAGATAATTTTGATGCCCATTCTAGGTTGGGTGTGAAAATGAGAGGAAAACATGCAATTGCCACTCTGTAAAGTCTGACTGGGCCTTGCATGCTTTTCTGGTGCCTTTAAGATGCATAGCTCATAGATTGAACTTCAGGGTATATGCACTCACACATAATCGTTGACACACTGTGTTAGGAATTACAAGTTAAAATATGAGTGAATAAGCTCATTCTCTGATTATAGTGTAAAAAGAAGTAAAGCGAGAGGGTTTTTAAGCATTGTCAGTGTAGTTGTCATTTGTAGATGGTTTCCTAGATGAGAAATTCCTAACAGTGTTTCACAGCTGTCAAGTATTTTTTCAGTTACTTTGATTCTCTAAAACTACACATCTGTAAATTCATTGTGATGAGTAATTGATTTAGCATTCAAAGATTATAAATTAGAGGGATTAATATTTGATAATTGGGTTTTTATAGGTGTGAAACTTGCGGTACAGAAGAAGCAAAGTATAGATGTCCACGTTGTATGCGTTACTCCTGCAGGTATATATATAATTTCCTACATTATTACATCTACACCTTTCTTATTTCAAAGTGTAAAAGCACCTTCTTTTTGTTCCCTAAGTTTGCCCTGTGTAAAGAAACACAAAGCAGAACTGACATGTAATGGAGTTCGGGATAAGACTGCATATGTTTCAATACAACAGTTTACTGAAATGAATCTCCTAAGTGGTAAGCCATCTTATGCATGCTGACTGATATCTCCGAGCCACAGGCATATGTCATTTATTTTCCTATTTTGAAATTTTTAGATTATCGATTTTTGGAAGATGTGGCAAGAACAGCAGACCATATTTCTAGAGATATTTTCTTGAAAAGACCAATAAGCAATAAGCACGTAAGTATTTCTTCTAATCCCTTCTAGTTAGAATTCTTTCAAATCAATAAGATTACTTTTTTAACTCAATATTATGGCCATCATAATCCAGTGTTATGCCAGACTCTAAGGATACAGTAATGATAAAACAAACTCCTTTTCCTCCTGGAATTTATATTGTAGGGGGAGAAAAAGGACATGTAGAGAGGAACAAATGTAATTTCAAGTATAATTAAGTGCATGTAGAAAATAAAGAAAGCAGAGGAGATTAAAGAGATTGAAAATGGTGTTTGTTGGGGGAAGTTGTGAGGGTATACTGTTGATATAATTGTCAGAAGTTTCTCTCTGAAAGGTGATAGGTGTTTCAGTAGCCATCTGAATAATGGCATTGCGGCAGTCATGTGAACATTTGGTGAACACTGTTCTGGGTAGAGACAAAAGTAAAAATAGTGAGGATCCTGAATCAGGAATGAAGTTGGTATATTTGAGGAATTAAAGAAGAAATGATGTGTCTGATGCCTAGCGAATAAAGAAGAGAATGTTGAACATGAGATTCGAGAAACTGGAGAGGGCTTCTGATGTATTTGTGAAAATGGAAACCATGAAAGGGTTTAGAGTACATTTGCTTTGTGAAAGATCAAAGAGCTGCTGCTGTCTGGAAAATGGACTTTATCAGGCAAGAGTGGAAGATTGGAAGCAGGGAGGCCAGGTCTAAAGCTATTGCTATGGTTCAAGTGAGACATGATGGTGGCTTGGATGATAGTGTTAAAACTATTGGGTGAGCTCCCTATCTAGTAATGAAATTAGACATGTATATAGCTAACTGTGGTTTAAACTATCAGTAAAGAGAGGACTGTGTAAATAACCCCTATGATTGCAAAATGATTTGTATTTTTTCTAATCTCCATGCAGTTCTTTTGGCTTCTAGAGCATAAGGTTGAGTAGAAATTCTGGAATTAGACAGACCTGGAAACTCTGGAATTAGACAGGGTCTACCTCTCTGAAATATATTGGTATTTCATTAGTTCTCTTGCTAAAATGGGGGTGATAATAGTACCTTTCTTGTATTATTGTAGAGATTAATTGAGAAACTACAGCTTAGCACAGTTTGTGAAACATAAGTACTCAGTAAATAATAACTTTTATATTATTGCATATTTTTTTTCACTTTTGACATTTAAAGCCCTTAAAATTGATTTGTCTATTTGTTCTTGATTGTTAGATGTACTTTATGAAAAATCGTGCCCGAAGGCAAGGTATTAACTTAAAACTTCTACCCAATGGATTCACCAAAAGAAAAGAGAATTCAACATTTTTTGATAAGAAGTAAGTTTATATCTCCTTATTAATATATCAGGTGTTCTGATTTAATCAGAAATATCCTTTAAGGTTTGTTTTGCTTTGGTGCATTGCTACCCAAAGTGTGGTCTGTAAGCTGTTTGTTATTGGTTCATACACACAAATTAGAAGTAAGTATTTAGAAGCTTACAGTAACTATGTGTCTTGTGAGTTTAATAAAAATTTGGGCTTGTAGTGTCTGTGTGTGTGAGAGAGAGAGAGAGAAACAGAGAGAGAGAGAGAGACCTAAAATACCATGGAAATATTTCAGAGGCTTCAGGCAGAGGGATGAGTCAAAGTAAGACCCCTGTACTGTTTTAACCACAGCAGCTTGGCTTTTATAATGCTTTCTATTTGGAATTACAAATTAGATTTCATTTGAACCAGCACTGGGGGAAAAGGGGACTTTGAAAACATTTACTCTATGGTGAATCTTTGAAGATGCTGCAAGAGATTAATTTGCCACTTTCTGAAAGTGCTGATTCAAAAGGCCCCACTTTACAGAGAAGAATGGGATCTCAAAGTACCCTAAGTAGGCAACTAAATTATTGGATAATAGTTTTCAAAAGTCAAGGTTGTGAATTTAAAATAAAAATCTTAGTCAACTAAATTACTGGATAATACTTTTCAAAAGTCAGGGTTGTGAATTTAAAATAAAAATCTGAGTGAATTGCAGCCTGTTGAGGTCTTGAGCAGATCACTTCCTTTCTCTGGGCTTATCTGATGATGCGAGTATTGGCCTGGGGAAACTAGGTTCCCTTCCAGTTTCACCACTCTGAAAGTGGAAAAGACAGACTCATCAGTATTATTGTTATTCTCATAAATCTTACAGCTTTTCAAAAGATGTTATTAGAAGTTGGTATTATCAGTTTATTTTGTTTCCAGACAAATATTTGTTAAGGTGGTTTTCTTTTTTCCTGGTTGGCTTTTAAAAGCAAGGGAATGCCTCATATATTTATGAAATAGATGATTCCTTTGTTGTACTTTTTGACCTGACATATTTAGAAATTGACATAATTTTTTGAAATTCACTGTAACTGATTTGTGCTTTCTCAATGTAAAATACTGTGTTTTATGAAGAAAATCACTGTCTTTGGAACTTAGTTCTCAGTACTAATAAGCTTATAGCCTCAGATATAGAATTTTTGTCTCTAGATACACGATGGAAATGGGAAATGTCTTATGAGACTATTTCATTGAGTATATTTTCTAATTTAGAATACAAATTTGCACTCTGTTGTTTTTGGAATACCTACTTCTTTCAAGTCGCAATTTCAGCTCTTCTTGTATTACGCCTTTTGCTCATGAATTTATAATGATGTATAGTTAATGTACTTATATCTTTATTATTTTTTTTTGTGAGATTAGTAGATTAATAACAGTGCCTGATGGAGTTTAGAGTGAATTTCTCAGCTTCTCAGACATCTGTAAAAGAAAGCTGATGATGGTACGTTGTAGAGTTGTGATAGTTTTACTCCCTAGGTATATGAATACTGATAGTGTATGAGTAACTGATAGGTAGAAGGAATCAGTATGTAGGAGCAATCATAAAAATGATACATCCTCATCACAAAAAGTTTAGAGGAAAAAATAATAGCACCTGTAATTCTCTGTAGAAATTACTGCTGATAACATTTCATATTTTCTTCAAATTTGATTTAAAAATCTTTTTTCAATTAATAAGGTATAGTATATTTCATAAAAATACAAAGTTATGACACCATTCTCAAGTTAAACATTAATTTTTAATGAATAAAGGCACATTTTCTGCAAGTAGCTTTTTTTCTATTGAACAATATATTATGAGCCTCTTATTAATACAGATATTATTTTTATTAGTATATTACAACTATGACATATCCTAAATTAATTAGTCACATATTCATGAATATTTTAGTTATTTCTGGTTTTTAATTATTATAAGAACCCTGTAATAAACATTCGAAAAATGTGTTTTGTGTACTTATGTGATGTTTTCCTTTAGGATCAATACCTAGAAAATTGAATTACTGGGTTAGCGTATATCAGTTTCAACTTTTGAAACTCTAAATTGTCTTCCCAAAAAGTGTCAGTATGTAATTTCATCAAAAAAGTATGAGTGCCATTTTAACTGAATTCAGTTTTACTGAATATTCAGTTTTACTGAATATTAGTGAACGTTTTAAAAACATATCTTTGATTATCAGATGTGCCTGTTTGTAGCTCATCTTGGTCTGTTACATATACTGTGAATCCTTTTACCCAGTCTATTTATCCTTTAATTTTGTATTCCAGTCATTTTCAATGTATTTTAAATATTGTAAAAAAAAAATGTTTATATAACATAGAATACTAAAATGGAATGGTTAAGAACACAAACTAGAGCCAGGCTTCCACTTTCTAATCAGCTACTTCTTAGATATGTAACTTTAAGATAAGCTGCCCAGAACCTTGGTACCTCAGTTTTCTTAGCAACAAAGTAGGATGAGTAGTAATAAATCAGTGTTCACTCAGTTTTTTATTTTAATTTGTAGTATACAAGAATGCCTATCGAAACATCTCACCAACACTGAATTTTATCTTTTTAAGAAAATTGCTGCAAACTTGCAAGCTTGTAAAGATATTTTAATTTTCTTTCATGTAATAGTAATTTGCTATGTATTTTGGAGTGATAGGTATCTTAAAATTCAAGTGTAAAGTTTGACTTAATTCAGTTTGTTGTGGTAAATTGATGTTTTATTCATAGAACCATTTTGGAAATTGTTTCAGTGAAAAAAAGCAATTCATATTTATGTGACTGAATTTTTCTATTTGACCATTGTTAAATTGTTCATCACAGTTTTTGAATGAAAAATGGTTTTGTTAACTGAACTGAAAATGTCTGTATTCAGATGTTGGGTAAATAATAATGCAATAAGGTGAGTTCCTATCTAGTTGAAAGCCATAGTTAAAAAAAAAAATGCTTGTTAGTTGATTGATAGTAAATTTAGAAATCTCTTTAGTGTGTCTCAATATTTTCTTCATTCTCATTCAGCATTTTCAGATCAGCATTTTCATTCAGTGTTTCAGATCAGGATTTCTCATCTTGGTGTTGTTGACATTTTGAGCCTGACACTTCTTTGTTGTGGGAACCTATCTTGGGCATTTTAAGATGTTTAACCATGTCCCTGGCCTCTACACACTGAACGTTGGTAGCTCACATACTACGATTTTGTCATGATAACCAAAGTTATCCCTAAGCATTGCTACATGTCCCATGGGGACTGCAAGGGCAGGAGGGAGTGGCCAAATCACCCCTATTCAAGAACCACTGATTTAGATGAATGCAAAAGATACACTTTCAACTAATTGTTCTCATCTTTTATTGGCTCAATTAACTAATACATGACAAAAATCAGGATTGCAGAAAATTTTCATTGCTACAAAATGGTGCATAAGTTATAAGGTATTTCACTTTTGGGTAAAAAAATGAAAAAGAAGACTTCTTCAGGATACTTGTTTTATCAGACATTCATATGAAAATAACCAATATTTTAGGTTACTGTAGTGGTGTTTGCTAGAAGGCAGGGAGAAGGGTTAGATACTAAATCTTTTCAAAGATTCTTTTCACCTACGCTCACGGTATTTTGTCTTTAGGGGACTCATTTTCAGGGCTTTTTTTCACTTCCTTTCAAAATTGCTTAACTGTTGAAAGCTGAGTTTGAACGTCCCCTCTGCCATTACTAACATCATGTAACCTTGGGCAAGATCTAATTACTGGGTTGCTGAAAGAATTGAATAATACCTGAGGTACTACCTAGCACTTAGTAAATAATACACAATGATAATTAAATGTCTGCTGCCCTTACCTGAAATCTTAGGAGATATGGTGTATTTATTATATTCATTATTTTTACATCTAATATGCCCAGGGCAGTAATGTATAATCAAACTATACAATTTTTTTGGTGAAGGCTACAAATCTTAAATTATAACAAATAATGACTGTAAATGGGCTCAGTCAGGTTTTGCTACTGAAGGAGTTATGAAAAAGCTTTCAGTTTTAGAGATTTGGGTATTCTCTGAGAGTTTGGTCCTAAGAATATTAAGTATTACTAAATGCTAAATTGATTATTTGCTTGGTTAAGCAGCATAAGCTGCAATATAGTAAAAAACTCAAATATGTTTAAATTTTATTTTATTTTTTTAAAGATTTATTTATTTATACATACAAGCTGGGGTACAGGCCAGAGGCATGGGGCAGCGAGAGGGTTCACCAGAGAGAGTGGGGAGCAGAACAGGCAGATCAGAAATACACTGCTGAGGGGAGCGGTGGGCGAGGCAGGAGAGGTCTGCCGCACCATGTGGGATTCTCCCCGGCTGGGCGTCGAACTCACATCTTGAGCTGCCGACAGCTCCACAGCGCAGAGCTCAACCGCTGCACCACCAGGGAGGCCCTATGTTTAAATTTTAAATGTAACTTTTGCACAATCTGAGTAAAGAATTTTCTGTGGTGTTTTTGTAACCTTTTTATAAATCTGAAATCCTTTCTAAATAAAAGATTGAAAAAAAATTTTAATGCCCCCTTTTAAATGTGACTAATGGACCATTGTGCCTAAATTACTGTGTTGAAATATTAACAGGTTATGTAACAACTGATGCAGTAAGTGCTATAGAAGCAGAGGTTCCTGCAGGAGCTTTTGACCATGGTCCAGAAAGGGACACTGCCACACTCCAGAAGTCTCTACTGCTTCCCAGGGAAATAGCTACCACTTTCTCTCTCCTAAGTTAATATCACCCTTACTGCCAACCTATTCTAATTTTTTTCTCCTAAAGATGGGTTTTGCCTATTGTGAAAATTCCTGCATGTGGAATCATATGACTAACCCAGCCTTGCTGTGGAGTGATAATTTAGTTGATAGCTTAAGCTGGTATTTATTTTTTACTTCAGTTCAATTATTTATTCCACTCCCCGCTCACTTCTTTTGCCACTCTTGAGAGTACTGTTGTTTTATTCAGTAAGCTCCTTTTTCTTTTGCTTTTAAGATCTTCACTTTTGTCTTTGGACAGTTTTGTCTCTGCAGTTTACGCTATGGTATGTGTTTTGGTAATTCTATTTATTCCTTGGAATTTTTTTGTACTTTCTGAATGTGACAACTCTGGAAAATTCTAATGCATTATCTTAATCTCCTTTCTTTTCCGGTCTTTCTGATTTTCTGGGTAATTTATTCAAATGTTTCATACAAGTCACTTTTCTCTCACCTGTGTCTAATTAATCTGATCTTTAGTCCATTGCCTGAAGAGTTTTCTCTTTGTGTCAGTAATATTTTTCATATCTATAAGTTCTGCTTGTTCCCCAAGTCTGTCTGGTCTTTTAGATAGAATCGTATTCCTTTCTCATGTTTTGAACTCTTTTTTTATTCAGTAATTTAGGATATTTATCATCTGTATAAATAATTCAGTATCTGCACTTCTTGAAAGTCTGTTACTGCTGTCTACTGTTTCCACTAACTCTTGATTATTATGGCTTGTTTCCTTCTTGTTGTTTCCAAAAATGTAATTGTGATCTCAAGTTCACAAGAGGGTGGTATGCATTTGCTTATTCCAGAAACTGCTTGGCAACAATCTCCAACCCTCTTTAATTTTGTAGTATCAGGTTTCTCAGGCTGTCCTAGTAGTAATCCTTTGACCCCAACTCCCCCGCCCCAGCCCATTTGAGAAAAGGCTATAGTTAGGCATTTTCAATTGAAACCTTTCCCCACCCCACTCCCTCTACCATAAACTAAGACCAGTAAGTTTCCTGTTACCTCCTTTTGCTAGTGGTCAGGATGTTTCTGGCTCACCCTTTCACTGGGTTTTTGCAGTGATCTTACTTGATATCTCCAGCTTATGTGATACCCAGTGACACCTTGTCTCATGTCACCCAGTGGCTGTTAAAACACAAATCTCTTACTTACCAACATTTGCAAAGACCTCCAGAAACAGATGCTCCTTCAGCTTCCCACTATGATTTTAAGTTCTTGCTTCCTTTTGACCTCTGGAGATTTTTCTTCCTTGCTGATGAGTTCAGTATGTTTGTCATGTTTATCTAGGATTTCTTAATGCTTGTTATTGAGAGGTTTTCATATTACCACTCTAACATGTTACCCTAATAATTGAAAATAAGCTCTGACCTCAGTACAAAGGTAAGGCCAGTGGTGCAGAGAGGTAGTTCAAAAAGGCATGATAATAACTCGTTCACTTAGCGGTTCTGCTGCCAGGAATTTATCTTACAGATATATTTATATATATATGTATGTATGTATATATATGTGTGAATGCACACAAGATATTCAGTGCAACATTGTAATAGTATAAGAGTAGTATGGATATAAATGTTTGTCATTAGTGGACTGCTTAAAAAAATTATAATGCAAAAAGAATCAAGTAGCTCTAAATGTACTAATGGTTTCCAGAAACAATAAGTAAAGACAGATATAGAGCCATGTTTATTATATGCTACCATTGTGTGAAAAATAAACTTTATATTATAGATGTATGCTTATAAATGGGCACCATGGTTATTGAAGGGAGGAAAATTGGGTGGAGGGAGACAGGACAGGGATGGGATTATGTGCCTGTTTGTACTTTTCTTAATTTTAGATCTCGTGCAAATATTGCTTATTTTAAGAATAGATAAATGAGTTTTAAAAAATGGTAATTTAAAAGTGCACATTGGTAGATATGGGTAGAACCATTGTACATTTGGGTTTGTAAATATGATCTTTGAAAACTGTTCTAATAGCATCAAGTAAAATTCCATGTTTTTATCCATGACTGCCATTTTTTCAGTTGTTTTAGTAGCCACAGGAAGTCATGGATAGAAGATACAATCATGGAGACTGTATTTGTGGTTCTTAGATAACATGTCTCATTTAGTCACATAAGTCCCTCATCTCCCCCACCCCTCCCCCTCCTCCCCGCCATTTGGATCTGAGAATTTGACAGTAATGTGGGAAATACATTTTTACTTATCAATAAAGGAGTTGGACTCAGAGACCCCTTCCCCAGTAATACCTTTAGCTTAACTCCAGGCTTGAACTCTTTCATGTGGTCTAGCCATCCATTCCCCAGGAATGAACCTAGTGTTGATGCTCTTCTCCCCCAATTGGTCTCCACACAACCTCTTTTCCAGTTCTAAGCAGCCCAGACCTTCTTACTCGTCCTTTAACCACTTTCTTAACTTAGAAGCTTGAATTCTTAACTTTCTTTTGTTGAGAAAGACTTAACCTTAGATCTCTGTGTATGGGTTTCTCTCAGACTCCAGTATTAGGATAAAAGTGTGCCTGTTATTAAACAACAGTGGGAATAATTTATGATTCCAGTCCTGTTTTAGAAGCTAGCCACTAGATGTCCCTCTTGTAAAGAAATATAATGTTTTACAGATTCAAAAATTACTTTCTGTTCTTGGGATAAAATTACTGCATTCTAATTCTCTTGCAGTGGCATACTTAGCCACCTCTGTCTTAGTGTCAGTGGCACATTTTTTCTTAAACATTGTGTAGTGATATACTTCTTAAAATAAAGCACAGTATTTTTTTTTTTCTGTATGGTGTCATAAGTAATACTGGTTTATAATTTGCTGCAAACTGACTTTAACAAGGGAATATGAAATCATAGGCTTAGCAGTTGTGGTCATAATAGGAACAAATAGATTTTGGAGTGATCTTTGGGGGATTACATAATAGATGCTCAGTAAAACTTGTTTACTAATTGAAAATGTTTAGTTCAACAGTGTCTCTGCCATAACAGTTTTGGTCTTGTTTGATGGAAGAATTTCAGAGTAATAGGGACTTAGAGAAACAGTGTGAAAAAATAGAAGTCTAATGATTTCCCAATGAAGCATTTCCTAATTGTGGCCATGTAGACAGAGATAAGAAAGTTTCTGTGGCATAGCATCACAGAGGGTATGACTTACACAGCCACAAGTAGCAAAGATTCTTGGAAATGGAAAACGAAGTATTCTTGATCATCTTGGCGTCCCCAGACTGGTTTAGTTGAGGAAGTCTTTCCCTAATCACCAAGTCTGCTGCTTCATGATATGTCTCTGGAATGTGTCTCTTGCCATTTCCTTGACTTTAGTATTTATCATTTGTATTCTCCTGTGCAGGCCCTTTTGGTCTCACCCTATTACTGGGGAACCTCTAAGTGCTCCCACTAACTTCATTATCTCTTTACCTCGGTGACTCTAATACACTGCCTCCAGGTCCATCTTTCTAAAATGTGTTTTGACTGTGATGGTACCCTGCTCAGAGTCCTTTAATATATCTGTGCCCACAGAAATCATTAGTGCCTCGAAATACCTTGCTTGACAATAGGCAGAAATTTCACTTGGAATTTCAAAATATACTTATCTGGACCTTACCAATAGAATTGCTAATTCGTTGGGCCAAGGGTAAAGCTTTGGTGCCTGTATTAAAAAGTACCAGCTAAGACTTCATGCATGTTTAGAGGGAGATGCTATCTGAGAAATGTCTGTATCTTTTTTTGCATTTTGCTGTTGGGCCTAACTCTGCTCTTAAAAACATCTTATCACTTTGTGTCCTGGCCATTTTCTGTGCCACCGCATGAATGGTATAAACACACACAACTCCTGAACTACTGGATGTTAAAAAAACTGTAATATCTCTCATAAAACAACTTACACTTTCACCAAAACAATGTGTAAAGCTTCTAGACTGAGTACGATCAAAGAAATAGCTCCTAATAGTTCCAAATAATCCACTGTGGCGTGAAAACCGGAGACTAGATGAACACGTATTAATACGTGAGCAGACCACAAAGTGTTAAATTGGGGGGAAAAAAGAAGCAGCAGCAGCACCAGTTGATTCTTATGTTTACCTCTGCCTGATGACCACTGATCTATATGCCAATAACTCACTGTTTTGTTCTAATGTATTTCAACCAGTGGAAGAGATGTTGGCAAACTTACAACTAGGAGTAGCTGATGCTCTGATGTGGAATGTGCTCTGGGAGCAGAAAGACTCACTGCCCCAACCCTGGTGGAGAGCAGGGGGTTGGGGAAAGTAGGATCTCTCAGGGAAGTTAGATTTAAGCAAATTTTGGAAGGACAAAGGCTTTTTTATGGGTTTTTATCTAGACAGAGGGAAAGGGTGATCTGGTGGTAAGAATAACAGCTGCAAAAGAACAAAATAGCAAATTTAAACTAATGTAAGCATTTTGGTATGTCTTGAAACTAAGGTGGGAGTTGGTGAGTAATATCGATGAGGCTGGAGACAGCCCCATTGAGGCCAGGCATGCAGGGCTTTATATCCCTGCCAAGGGATTTAGATAGAGTCAGACTTTGAGCTGGAAATTTCCCTATTCCTATAAGCATTTCCCAAATCTGGGTCCTTAGCGTCTTTCCCACTGTATTTCTTAATATATTCAACTAAATGTACTCAAACTGATCACCATTCTTCATCCTAGAATTGCAAACTTCCTAGTTTTGTGAAAATACACATGGTAACTCATCTTCTCCAGTTCTCCTTTGCCTGACGTCCTATAGTACATATTTTCTTCCACAGTTAATATAAAACAGATGGTGGCATTTAGTGCTGGTATTCATTTTTTGGTATGCATATAACTGCTCTCCTTTCTGCATTCTAGTGTTTCTTAGTAGGGGCTCTATTGGCATTTTGAGCAGGACAATTTTTTGTTGTGTGGGACTTTCCCATGCATTATAAGAAAGTTAGCATATCTAATACCTCTCCACTAAATACCTAAACTACTTCCCAGTCTTGGAACAAAAATTGCCCAGCCATTTCCATATGCCCCCACTCCCCAGATTGGTATTCCTAATTGAGAACTGCTTTAAGTGCAGTTCTTTGAAAAAAAGTGTTTTTTCATTTTAATCTTTGCCTACTATATCCATTTCTTCATGTACTGTCTACTAAAGTCAATATCACATACTTAACCTATTTTCTATATTATATAGTGGTAACACTAATTTTTTAAAAACAAATATAATAACTGGCATATAAAGTTAAGTTTTCATTCTCCCCATTTCCAGAAATTTTAATCAATGCTAAGTAACTACACAGATCTGGTCCTTTGTATTCTTTCCAAAAACACTTTAAATGGTATTAATCCTAATAAAATAGATGGACTAATTTTATGACAGATAGTTATATTTATTTTTAAGACTTGAAATTTGGTCTTGAAATACATTTTAAAAGATAAAATGCCCATAACCAAAGGACTATGTAGAATCTTGTACATTTGATTTTTCCTTGAAAGGTTTCAATACTTGGTATTGGATTTTATAACTGATGATAGAACAAAATGCCTTTTCCTGGAATTTCACCAGGTAATTATTTGCTGCTTCCAAATGTCATAACAGTTAATAATTTGTAGATTAGTCTGCCTTTTTTTGTTGTTGCTTATAAATGAAAGATGAAACCTAAAAAGAAGAAAATTTTAATCCTTTGTATCAGGATGCTGTATGTTATATGAAATAAAATATCCAATTTAGACTGATTTGAGGTTTAATATTAAAGGTATACTGGCTCTTATAACTATGTCTAGAAACAGGATGGACTTTCAGGTTAGCAGATACAACGATTCAATTTATATCATCAAGGATCCACTTTATTGTCAATTGCACACTGTCCCTTTGATGTCAGCTGAATCCTCTTGGTCATAGGCTGCTTCTGGTTATGGTCTAGGTTACAGTAAACCTCCAGAAGTACTTCTCTCCCAGCAATACTAAACAGGAAACCTGAAAGTTACCATGATTTGGGCCTTGTAGGTCATCTGCCCAATTCTGAGCCATTGTGTCTAGGAGAATATAGGATATTGATTTCTTAAGTAAGTACACACTCTTGTGGTCCATTCATCAAAGTATGGATATGGATTAGGAAGGAGGATAGCAGTAAGAGATTGCAAGACAGTCATAATGTCTACTATACCTCTTTCAAGATAGATTGTAAAATATGGAGGCACATATTTAAAATGAAAAGTAATTAAGGGGCCTCCCTGGTGGCGCAGCGGTTAAGCGCTGTGCTGTGGAGCTGTCGGCAGCAGCGATGCGAGTTCGATGCCCAGCCCGGGAGAATCCCACATGGTACAGCAGACCTCTCCTGCCTCGCCCGCTGCTCCCCTCAGCAGTGTATTTCTGATCTGCCTGTTCTGCTCCCCACTCTGTCTCTGGTGAAGCCTCTCGCCACCCCACGCCTCTGGTCTGTACCCCAGCTTGTATGCATAAATAAATAAATCTTTAAAAAAAAAAAGTAATTAAGATATACTTGAATTAACAGAACAGAAAAACAGATGATGTATTATTGTTTCCAATTCTGGAAAGTATAGAAAATTAGAGCTTGGCTTGGACTCTGTAGAGTTAATACATTTTGTCTGGGTTCAAATCACAGCTCAGCTAATTTCCTGCTGAATAAAGACCTTGGAGGAGGAAAGACTTTCTTGTATTTACCGCAGTGTCCTCATCTGTAAAATGAAATGAAGGCATCTACCTAATAGAATTATGAAAATTAAAGGAATTAATATGTGTAAAACATTTAGAATAATGTCTGGCATATAAAAAGCACTTAATAAGCTTTTGTTACTTCAGGTACTTGCTAGTGCCTTCTGATAAAGGATACGCTGGTAGTTTCCATAACCTGTAGAATTTCCTAACTTAATTAGTGGTATAGTATTCTGAAAATCAGGTATGTGGTAGTCTGGCATTAGTTTAACTCATAGAACCACCTGTATTTAAAAAGCAGAAGTAAAATGTGAGACATATTTGAACTAATATTTCAGTGTGCTGGGCCTCCCCGGTGGCGCAGCGGTTGAGCGCTGCGCTGTGGAGCTGTCGGCAGCGGCGACGCGAGTTCGACGCCCGGCCGGGGAGAATCCCACATGGTGTGGCAGACCTCTCCTGCCTCACCCGCTGCTCCCCTCAGCAGTGTACTTCTGATCTGCCTGTTCTGCTCCCCACTGTTTCTGGCGAACCCTCTTGCCACCCCCCGCCTCTGGCCTGTACCCCAGCTTGTATGTATAAATAAAATAAAATCTTAAAAAAAAAAAATATTTCAGTGTGCTTAAAGTAGCAGGGAAGTACTTCCCCTCACTATCTGTATGCAAAGGCTGAAAAGTTAATGCCCCTAACTACACTGTAGAAACATATATTAGGGAGTTTAATAGGAAGATATTGTATCTCTCTCTAAAACTTTCATTAAACTCATCTTTAAAAACTTTTGTTGGTGGTACATTAACCATGTAATAAAATCTATAATGTTTTTCATAACATTCAGGCCCTTTTATAGCCAGATGTTAACTCACATGTCCAGTTTCAACTCTAGCCACTAAATGCAGTATAAGTAGAGCTTGGTTATGAACTCGTGACAAAATATTCTCAGCTAAAGGCCCTGTCAGTATTTCCATTCTCAGTCTCATAATTCAGGGCTTTGAATTCAATGCAGAATTATAACAGTGGTAATAATAATAGCAACTAACATTTTTGAATTTATATTCTGAACACTTTACATGTATTTGCTCGTTGAATCCTATAGTATATTGATAAATACCACTGTTGTCCCTGTTTTACTGTGAGAAACCTGAAGTGCAGAGAGATTTATGTCTTTAGCTCAAGATCATGTTAAGAAATAATTATTAAGAGTCAGATTCAGACTCTGAGTCCACATAATCTCTGCACTGGCTTTCATATATTGGATATTTTGATATATACAGTGTCAATAAAAAGCAGTCCACCTTCATGTAAAGTGATATGAAAGGCTACCACAGTGATATGAAAGGGAAAATGCAGTGCCTGGGGTTGGTAGTTGACTCTTTACCTTGAAAAGAATGCTCATCCCTTCATAGTCTTTGGTCCCACATGCCTAGCAAGCCCTCAGAAGTGTTCTTTAGGTAAATGTTGGTTTACCTCTGATGGCATAGAACTCAGAATTGTTTTTTCTTTTTTAAGAAAAATATTCAGCTCATTTAAACTTTGTATTAGAAATTACAATTATTAGATATTTATTTTTAATATTTATTTTAATATTTATTTTTAATATTTATTTATTTATACATACAAGCTGGGGCGGTGAGAGGGCCCACCAGAGACAGAGCGGGGAGCAGAACAGGCAGATGAGAAATACACTGCTGAGGGGAGCAGCGGGCAAGGCAGGAGAGGTCTGACGCACCATGTGGGATTCTCCCTGGCCGGGTGTCGAACTCGCTTCACGCGCTGCCGAGAGCTCCACAGCGCAGCGCTCAACCGCTGCGCCACCAGGGAGACCCTCTAGATGTAACTCTTAATTGTAGCATATTTCTTAAAGAAGATAGCTTTGAAGCTGTTAAAATGTTTTAAAATGTTAGAATTATTCTTGTCCTTCCTGTGACTGCCGTATTGCACTTCCCCATGACAAATATTTTGTCTCTGCTGATTATAAAAAATAACAAACAATTCTGTCACTTTTTTACTAAATCATTTAAAGTAAGAATTAATTCCTTTTGTAATATCAAATGATTATAGTTTAAAATTTGGCATGTATCCTTTGTACAAGGAAATACATGTGTGAATATATTTTAAATATAAATGTCATCATTCACATTGCACATTTTCTACCTCAGTGCATATAATTTTACCTCATTTTTAAGTTCATCATATAGATTCACCATGGTTTATTTAATCTCCTTTCTGAAGATGATCATTTAAATTGTTCTTATTTTTTTTCTACTATAATGTTTGGTATGTTAGACAATGGATATTTTGTATCTATGCCATTATTTGTCTGATTATTTCCTTGGGATAAATTCGTAGGATTAAAACTGTTGAGGCAAAAATAAATGATTTTTTTTCAATTATGGGTTTTTATTTATAACTTATGATATTGAACCACCAGAAGCTTGCATAAATTTATACTGCTATCAATAATTTTTTTGTCATGCTTTCCCAGCATTTCTTATTTTAAAAACATCTTTGCAGGCCTTATAGGTAAAAGTATTTCATTTTTATTTACTTTTCATTGGTTATACATAACTTGAACATCTCATATATCAAGAGAGTATTGCCATTTAAAAGGATCTGATCTTCCTTAGAATTATGGTGGTACTCCAGATACAAAAATTAACATTTTTTATCATGAACTCAGTTACTGAGTTATTTGGACATAAAACTTCCCTCCCCACAAAATGTGTCTCTTTATCCACATTATTACTTTCTTGAAACTTTAGGAAAGAATGATCCTAACAGTTTTAGTAAACAGGGGTTGTTAAATAAGCGTCCTATATTAACTCCCTAAAATGAAGTATAAAATAATGTTTATTTCCCTCATTTATGTTTACCATCTGTTTCTCAGGGTTTTTTTTAAATTATTATTATCACCTCTCAAGGAGCTTTTGAGATGTCTCTACCCTACCCACACCATAATTATTTTTGATAACAAGGATATACAGTATATCTGGTTTTGTAGGGCCACAACTCATATGTTTGTTTTTTGTTTGTTTTACCCTCCTGCGAACCAATGTTTGCCTCCTCTGAGCTGATACTACCCACATTGAGAATGTATGGGGGGTGTGTGTTATATTTGGGAAGTAGAAAAAGCATTTCTGTGCATCTGTAGTTGAGTTTCATGGGACTCAGAGAAGAGTTCCGTGTTTGTTTTACTTTGTCGGGTTGTCCAGATGAAACATTAGGTTTAATAATTGCCACTTTTACTTTGACAGTCTATCATCAAACTCTAGGTAGATTACCTGGGGGTCCCTGAGTTACCTAGAATATTCTGAGTTCAGTATTTGCATTCTTAAGAATGTTGATGCATATGCCACGGACGCGATAACATAGTTGAAGGCATTTTGTTGAATTTAGGGAATAGTAATCCTAATGCATTAGGAGTAACAATAGATGTTCAAACCTCTATCTTAATAATTCTCCTAGAAAACATTTGTAGCTCTAGTTGCATTTTTGATTGTCACAAGTTGGGGGTGTGGCTGTTAACGGTGACATCTGGTGGGTAGAGTACTGGGGATAATTTTAACATCCTGTAATGCACAGGTTAGTTCCCCCCTCACCCACTGCAAAAAATGATTTAATTGATCCAAAATGTTGGTAACACTAAGGTTAAGAAACCCTGCTCTACTCTAATAATTCTACTTCATGGAATCCATCTTTAGAAAATAAGTCAGAATACAAAAACGATTTTATTTGTGCATATTCACTGAAGCTTTAGTAACTTTAATTGTTTCCTTCCCAGACTTCTTTTAGAATCAATCTTTAAAAAAAAAAGAAGACCTATAAATAAAGATATAAAATTACTGAAGCATTCTTACACGTAATGTTGTTGACTTTTGGTATATGTTTTAAGGTGGGATATATATCATTGTATGTAATTATGAAATTATTCTTTGAGTCTTAGGAAGACATTTGATTGCCATATGAGGACTATATGAATTTTGATAATACTTGGAATAATTGGAATAATTTTAGTAATACTAGAATAATTAGAAACCACTTTTGAGATAATTAACTCACCTATTTCAGGAACTCTTTATTCAGCGCCCTTTAATCTCTCTTTGTCCGTTCTTTTGCTTAAATCTTTTATTCTGAATTACTGTTCTCAAATGACTTTCATACTACTGTAGAACAAAAAAGTACAGGCAGGTTTTCAACCAAGTTAGCTTTTAGTTCTGTGTATTAGTAGAGGTAAATAATAGCTCCACTTTGGGAATACTGTATTTTGTCTTAACTATGATTTAACAAATGGTAAAAAATTGGAGGCAGTCACAGTATACATCACACTTGCACTGTGGAATACACACTTGGAGCTGATGTTGAGAAGTAGAGAATGAATAAATAGTTTTGATCAGTCTTCATGCAATAGAATACTGTGTGACAGTTAAAATTAATATGTATGTATTATCATAAATAGGTCTCTGAAGCATATATAAGTGAAAAAGCAAGACATAAGATTTTTAGTATGGTGATCTTGGAACAGATGTTAATATCACTGAAAATACTATATTGTTTATAAATCTGTGAATATATTTTAAAATTATAAAACTATGAATGGTAAGCTATATACCCTGCCTCAAGATAATAGTTACCTTTGGTTTGGGGATGGAAATTAGATCAAGGAACAGTACAATGGATGCCAATCTTTTTGGTGACCTTTTTTTTTTCGTTAGGGGGAAAAAATATATGGCAGTATGCAAGTTGGTTAAATCTGAGTGTGGATTTATTGAGTATATTGTTTTCTTTTTCTTTATTATTGAAATATTGCAAGGTCACAGTTTTTTAAATGGTAAATAGTCTTGAAATTTGTTCATGTTTGTGCTAAGGCCAAAAGATTTTTATAATGGTCATAATTTAGCAATGCATATGTAATAAAACAGTACTAAATGCCTTAATAAAACCATAACTAGTTAATTGTGGCAAATAAAATTACTTCTGAGGACTTTTCTCTTTGGTTTTGGAATGTTAAGTACTTTCTGAAGGCATTCAGGGTCTACTGAATGTTAAGAAAGGTGAATGGTTCTTGAAATTACTCAAGCAATGATTGGGGTGATTGAGTATGATTTACAGTTCCACAAGATGACAAGTTTGTAATCTCCCCCCCCCCCGCAACTTAACATGGAAAAACAAATATTTTTAGAAAGAGATCATTTTATGCAATAAGATTAAAAATTCACTTTAACTTCTTACTAAGAAAGAAATATATCTCTTAGACCCTTGATGGTAGTATTATGTATCTATGCCTGCTTCAGACGTGTTTCATTTGAAAAAAAATTATTTAAAGTCAATAACTGTTTCATTTGCATTCGAGTTTTAATTGAAGTAACATTGCATTATAATATCACAAGTTTCAGGTGTATATCTTTAAAAATCAGCATGTGTGCACTACATTGTTTTTTCCTCTGAAATTTTAGAAAGCTGTCCTTTAAATTAACAAGGGGTGCTTTCAACTTTGTTCCATCAAGATAATATTAAACTTATTAACATGGTTGGTTTTTGTATAAGTGGCACTAACATAAGGATAATGAAGCATATTTTTCTTTAGCTTTAAAAAAAATTTTTTATAAAAATAAAATTCCCTCTACAGATCTATGATAACTTACCCTAATAAGAATTTTTACTTGATTTATGTTTACTGTCTTCTGACTAAAAATTGACTAAATACTATAAATTTTTGGTGGAAGATACTCTAATAAACTATTAAAATTATTAGAGGATGCTAGCCATGGCTTGAAGATGCTGCTGGGCATTAACTTGCCAAAGGGGTCTTAGAAATTTTTTCGAGGTAAGGGAAACATGTAAAACCATCATGTTTGAAGGCATTTAAATTTCTGTAATGGATTCAGTATTTTAGCATTAAATATTTTTTAAAAGGAATATTTCATGTCACCAAGTTTAGAAGTGTTAAATCGAACGTGGTCATTTTTCTATACTTAGACTTTTAGTGAATTTTTACTATTGATAACTGTATCAAAGCGAAGTTTAAACCTGAAAGCAAAGGGACTCAGAGTGCATTTTGCTTAGCAACCAATTTGTTGTCTACTGTTTTGCTACTGAAAGCACATACTCATGGCTCAGAAGTGTATTTGTAGCCAGCTGCTCTCAACTGGACAATACTTCATTCACCTAATTTCCAGACTAGTTGGGCGAAGACATCAGCTCATTGTTTTTTAGTCATGAGGAAATTTATTTGTAAACTTCAAGTAGTGGCACATGGATCTCAAAAGCCCCTGAAGTATGAGAAATCGCCATCTGATTTGGGAATGTGAAGCCCTTGGAGTTCAGAACAGCTTTACTTAAATTTTCTTCCTCTTAAAAATCCTTAAGTATATTATTTTTAAAATTTAGACTCTAAAATCATAAACTAGCTCTTAGTAGAAAAGAAATGTTAGGTTGTAAGAATACTTTTAGAATTATTATCTTAAAATGAAAATTCAGGAAGTCTCATTTGTGTTCAAACTTTTATCTACCTTGATCCTCATATAATTATTTTCTCTCTTAGAAAACAACAATTTTGTTGGCATGTGAAGCTTCAGTTTCCTCAGAGTCAAGCTGTGTACATAGAAAAAAGGTATAATAATATCACCACTGTCTACTAAGAACTAATTTGTTTTTATTATGTCTCTGTATTTATAATAAATTGTTAACTTAAATGTGCTATCTGTCAATAGTAAAATTGGTAACAAAATTGTATATTTATATAGTGAAATGCTAACTACCACTGAAAATGAATGAAATATAAACAGCAACCTGGGTGAATCTTAGAAATAATGATGAGTAAAAAAGCAAGTTAAGGAAAAATAGAGTACTAGTCTGTTTGTATACATGAAAAGAAAACAAAAATTAAACTGTGTTTTAGGAATACTAGAGAGGTAGAATTACAGAGGTAGAACTTAGGAAAGAATTAGCTTAGAAATCAAAATGATGGAACCTTGGGAGGGAGAGCAGGATTAAAGAGTGAGATGCAGGGAAATTCAAGAAGGCTAAAAACCTTTATATAACCTATATAAGTGGTTATATAGGAAATGAAAAATATGATCCAAAGTTACTCTCTGCAAAGATTATTATTAACATCATACATAGTATGTCCCCCAGGGGAAAAAACATTTCAGACGTGTGTGTGTGTAATCATGATTGAAGTTAATGTGCATGAATAGTTTTTTATCCAACTTTTTTCATACTGAACATTTTCAATTGTCTTTTAAAAATTTTAATAGCTGTGTACCATTTGATTCCTTGGGTTAGGAAAACTGTAATTGCTTTATAAGTAATATATTTAGAATATGTCTACATTATGCATAAATGTCCTCTCATTCTAATTTCTTCTTTTTTCCCCTTGTTTTGGGGTTACATTTCTGCTCCTCCTCCACATGTGCATGTGTTCCATTCACTCTCCACCAAACCACCCATACCAACACCCCATCTATCTCTTTCCTCCTCCCCCTCTCTACTCCCCATTCCCTCTAGTAACCATTAAATTATTTCACTAGTCCAAGATGTATTCCTGCTATATTTTGCCTGTGTATGTTTTTTAGTTATTTATATTCTACAAATGAGTGAAATCATCTGTAGACTATCCACTTTCTGACTTATTTCACTGAACATAATCACTTCGAGGTTCATCCATTTTGTCCCCAAAACCACTATATCATCTTTTTAACAGCTGTAAAATGTTCCATTGAGTACATATTCCACAATTTCTTTGTCCAGTCTTCTGTTGGAGGGCACTTAGGTTGGGCCCACGATTTGGCATTTGTGGACAGTGTTGCTATAAACATAGTTATATATAAATCTTTTAACATCGGAATGTTCAGAATTTTAGGATAAATACCTAATGGCGGTATTGCTAGATCAAACAGAATTTCCACTTTTATTTTCTAAAGAAATCTCCGTGACATTTTCCATAGAGGCTGTACCAGCTTGCATTCCCACCAATAGTGCATAAATTCCTTTTTTATCACATCTTCACTAGTGTTTGTATCCATTCTTTTTAACATGAGCCATTATTAAAGGTTGAGGTGACATCTCATTGTGATTTTGATTTGCATTTCCCTTGTAATAAATGATGTTGGACAATTTTCCATTGTCTTTAGACTGTCTGAATGTCTTCTTTAGAAAAGTGTCTGTTTTGCAGCAATGTAGAAAGACTTGCCCATTTTTTGATTGCGTTTTATCTTAATGAAGAACTTTTTTTTTAATTGAGGTAATATCAGCTTACATTATTGTTGGTGGTTTGGAAGTATAGGATCCTCTCAGGTATCACCTCTAGAGTGTGCCTGCCACCATATCACCCTTAGTTTACCACCATAGTCCATTGTGCTCCCTTATCTTTTTGCTCTCATTGTTCTGCCTGCTGCATACTTCAGTTCTATAGTCAGCTCTCAAAGGTTAATTTTTAAGTTTGCCTTTTGAAATTTAGTTTAGTTTCTCTATATTCCACATGTAAAGTGATACCATCCAGTATTTATCTTTGTCCTGACTTATTTCACTTAATATTATCCCTATGAGCTCCATCCATGTTGCTGCAAATGGCAAGTTTATCTTTTTGAAGTTACAGACCAGACTAAAGACAGTGAAAGAATTTTACAGATGAGGATATATAGTACAGTAGTACATATGAATATAGATAAATGATTGAGGAAGTTATTAGTTCAGAGCATTATCTTACATTTGTTTCTACAGTCTTTTTTTCTATAATAATGTATTATACATACATACAGGGACATTGGAAAGCAAAATGCTCTGTGTCCAGAGAAAGTACTATCTATTTTTTAACTTGGTCTTATGACTTAGAGTGAATAAATTTGAATATGCACCAAAGTTAGTATCTGAAACCTTTTTCAATGTTTTTTATTTCTGTAACTTTCAAATATATTTCATCTTGACTTCTTTCATGTTTGAGCACAGGTGTGTGTTAAAAGAGGCTTCATATTTTATAATTGATTTATAGGAAGCTTCTCAAAATATTATTTTTAAAGAGTTTATTAAGTGTGTCCAAGAAGCTTTCTGAACTTGTTTCATGAGTAATTTTTGCTTAAAAGGATGTTATATTTTCCAAGAGTAAAATAAGGTTCTGTGTTCAGTTATTTAAACAAAAAAGCCATAAGATTTAATAATGCTAAAGTAACACCTTTAGTCAAAAATTATAAATAATAGTTTATTTCATTTTTTTTAATTTGTTTTCTTTGTTGGAAAGAGTACCAGATGACAAAACTGTTAATGAAATCTTAAGACCGTACATTGATCCTGAAAAGTCTGATCCTGTAATTCGTCAAAGGTATATTTTAATTTTTTTGACATATTTTTTATTTATGTCTTTTACATTATTGTGTATTCCCCATAAAATTCCCACCAATTCACCGGTGAACCGTCACCATAGTCTCTTGTGCTGTCCTCCCCCCACATTTTGATCGCTTTTCCTCTCATAACTTTTTTAAATTATTTAAAGTTTGAGTTATTTATAATTTATTTTATTTTGTAATGTCCTAACTTTATTAAAATGTGATATGTCATTCCTCTTTATTTCTGTTACACTCAATGTTTATCAAGGCTTTATCAGAGATGATGCTTGGGATAGTAATAAAAACATAGCTAATACTCATCCTTTACTGTGTTCCAGATACTTTTTGAAACCGATAACATTAGTGCATTAATTCATTCGATCCTAGTCATACCTCATTAACACAGATTACTGCTGTTATACCCATTTTTCAGGTAGGAAAGCTGAGTCTTAAAGTGGTTAGAAGACTGCATTTAGCAATAAGCAGGGAAGCTGGGATTTAAATCCTGGCAGTCTGGAGTCCGATTTTGCAGTCTTAACCCTTAAACTGCCTTTTAAGGAACTGAATTTTCAGTGAATCTGAAAATTAGGTGTTTCCAAATGTTAACACTTAAAGTGTTAAAGACAGAAAATCCTGACCAACCCTTTTTTTAAAAAATAAAAGTAAGATACATTGTGCCTTCTGTTCTGAAATACAATATGAACAAAAATAGTTAGCATAGTGGAAAGAGTCAGAATATCTGTGTTAAATATCTGTGCTAGCTCTGTCCTTTATTAGCTATATGATCAGGAGCAGGTTGCTTAACTTCCAGGCCTTAATTTTTTCCTGTCAGTAAAATGAGAATGAGAATGATGATATCCACTAGGTAGGGTTGTTATGAAGCTTAAAAGAAATGAGATATAAGGTTCCTAGTACAGGACCTAGGACATAGGAGGCGGTGCTCAAAAAAGGAAACTCTCACTCAGAGTGTTCATTAGTAATCCTGGGCAGGAGCCCAGCTGACTTCCTCTTCTCTAGGTGGTACCTGTTTGGAATATGATGGCTTGATTTGGTTCCAGAAGAACCTGGTGTTGAAACAATTTCAGACTGGGTGGATTTTAAAATGTCTGATGCAGTCCTTGCTAAATTTCATCTTCTGCTTTTGAATAAAGTTTAGTGCCCAAACTAAATCAGATCCATGTCACATAACAAGCAGTGTCTTCAGGACAACTATAATCGTTGAATTTTTTCCCTTCTCCTAATGAAATTGTTATCATTCGTGCTATGTTTGACAGTAAGACAAAATACATGTCACTAAATTGGAAACATGTTAAATAAATAGCAAGATTAATGTTTTTTTTAAATATAAGATATATCATTAAACAGAACAGAAAGATAAATTTAAAAAATTCAAATCCTTGGTTCCTTTAAGCTTGGATGAGTGGGTGAAATTTTAAGTATTATTAAACTGCTCCTAAATGCTTGCTTAGTCTTCCATAGAAACTATCTTGAAGTACACTAAAAATCAACATTGGCATTTTTATTTCAGGTTGAAAGCCTATGTTCGCTCTCAGACTGGGGTCCAAATTTTAATGAAAGTTGAACATATGCAGCAAAATTTAGTCAGGTAAAATTGCTTCTTAACTTATTTCTTTAAATGTTTTCTAATTTTGTAATATAATTAAGTAACTTGACTACCTTAAATAACTAGTTTGTTGTACTAATTATATGACTATCAGCAAAGCCTAGACTTCTAAAAATATTTTTCAAATTAAAATTCTAAAATAGTCATACTTATTATGCTATAAGATAAATTCAACTGAAAAATCACCCTGGTTAGAGTATTTTAAAATTACATTATGTGCATGTAAAAGATTTCTAAATCCTATTTTAAATTATTTCAAGAAACAACCTCTGCAATTGATTTCTGCTGTTCAAGTTTCTGTCTTTAGAAATACAAAAATTGGGGTCATCAGTTTACTATTGCATATATTGTAGGGGATGATTACAACCCAGATCCAGGGATTTTGAGATTTAAAAATTGCCACACTGTTTTTGACTAGTGATAGCATCATTTTAAGACATCCTAAGTTGGAGTAAAGCATATCCTCAAGACATAGTTATCCTAATTTCTTCAAAACTTCATGGTTTTATCAGTATCTTGTAAGCATGAGCAAAGAAATTAGATACTATAGGGATAAATTTAAAAACAGATTTTTAGTGTTTTTTTTCCAGTAAAGATTTTTAAACTATAGTG
Organism: Scalopus aquaticus; assembly: GCA_004024925.1. NCBI lineage: Eukaryota > Metazoa > Chordata > Mammalia > Eulipotyphla > Talpidae > Scalopus > Scalopus aquaticus. The sequence goes on along the minus strand of PVIJ01005843.1, from coordinate 59,001 downwards.
TTTATACATAATATAGTTATAGACAGGCAAAGGTGAACAAATTTATATTTGTATTTAATTGCAGTTATGTTATTAATGGAAAATATTCTCAGAAAACATCTAAGATTATTATAGGTTATAAGATGTTAAGCTTATAATTTTAGATAAGCATGCTGAAAAGGAGGATTTTATTATTTTCTGAAAAATGTTTAAAGGCAGAAACATGTCGTTTCCCTGTGGCTGCTTGATATTAAAAGTATCCCACCATTTACGGCATTCCAGTGACTTGAGAATGATGTCTTTTTACCAAATATTTGATGTTGCTAGTTTCCACTGGTTTTGTTTGCCTTTTTTTAGAGTATGTGGCAATTGTCTCTTGAAATGCCTGTTTAACTAGAGCAAACTTAAATATTATTTAGCTTTATTATACACAACTTATTTTCAGATTTAGGTGATCATAGAATGCATGCCTAACCCTAAGGAATTTGCTATTGATTTTATTTGAGAGTTTTTTTTCCCAGAATACACCGGGTAATTTAATTATGTCTTCAGTAAATTTGTTTATTTATTCAGCAAATACTTAATGAATACCCACTATTGTCTAGGTACTGTTCTAGATATTAGAGTGAGCAATAAATAAAACCATTCCTGTACCTGGGGAACTTATATTCCTAGTGGAGGAGAATTTATGTCCTTTTGCCACATTATTTCTTACCAGTTTATTGTCAGAAAGTAAATGAGTGGTTTTGAAGAGGAGAAACCTGAGTTGTAATACCAGACACTTGTCAGAGGCCAACCATTGTATTGCTGCTCACTGAAATGATTACTACTGAACAATTTAGAATACTCCCAACTTTGATACTGTCTATTCACTTGTGATTTCCAAATCTTAAATTTTAGGCCTGTATGTTACTTTTACTTATCAGTAGAATCTGTTTTCATGAAGTTCAGATACTATTTCTGTTCTTTACATTTGCTTTGCTGCATTGATGTTTATGTATGGCCTGGTTTTGATAAAGATGTGCCTTAAACTGTTGTGGGATGATTGTTTCCAAATTTATTTTAAAACCATAAATTAAGTACATTTAATATTTTAGGCATATAAATAAACAGTGAGGTTTGTACAGGAATGAATAGTGTACAGTTCTGTTGTAGTGGGGAAAACAGACACAAGCAAAGGTGACTGTGATTCCTGGCATGGATCTGTTTTCTGAGAAACGGAAATAAGGCCTGGAGAGTCTTAGAACAAATTGTGTTTCCAGTAAAAGTAGAGTCATTTTCTAAACATTATTTTCAAAATAATAACCTTTCTATACTACTCCTTTATTTTTGGAATCCCTTTAGAGTGAAATTGTATCATATTCCGTAGTAATATACTTCCAGAATACATCATCTATGGAGAAGTAGACTGTCCTATTTTACTTTAAGAGCTTCCAGATTTTGTAGACTAAAAGGTTCGCCATTGCAAATACTAAGTTTGTATTATATAAGTGATTTAAATATGTTTTATTATTCACTGCTTATCAAACCTAACCCAGATTATGAGAGGTTCCAAAATAAGCTTTTTGTTTTTATCCAAAACCCACATCAAAATAGATTTTCTTTACTATTTTTCTGTCCAAAAAATAGTGTTTTAACTTTGATCTAGGTCTTGGAAAGTTCTCAAGCCTGTTTTCCCATCTGACAGTGGCAATCAAGAGAGAAATGACTGCATTGTTGTGATGATTACTTTGAGATAATGTATATGTTAGCTGCTTAACTCACTGCCTCGCACATAGGAAATCATTCCATAAATATGTATTACACATTTATTATGAATTGCAAGCATGAAAACATTCAGGGCAACATTTTGCTGAATTGACTCTCAATGAATCTAAGTTTTTGTTGTTTTAATCCTAGAGATTACTTCCTTAATAATAGGAAATGTTTAAAAGACAAAATCCCATATAGTTGACTATATTATTCATTACATTTTTTAAATAATTTCCTTCAGCAGAACGATTTCTTATACTTTAGGGAAGTACTGTAAGTTCAGTATTAGCTGTACTCTCAAGAGGCCACTCATTACTAACTACATATTAGTTTACATATTTTGATATATCGGTAAATTGGGTATTAGAAAAATGTGGTTTCAGGAACTCTTTTCAAGATGTTTGTCAGCTATTATTTCTGTACAAATAACTCCCAAAGCTAGATGTATTCTCACCCTTTCTTCCAAGCTGCAAATTCTGTTTTTAGCTGTCTTAACTTACTCATTTTATTAAATCTGAAGCTCAACGTAACTAAATATCATAACACCACATCCATATCTTATGTATGTGTGTTGTTCTTTTAAATGAGGTTTGAATCAATTGATTGACCATTTCCCTGTTACTATTATTGTCATGCTCCTCAAGCAAGGCGTGAGAGTTTAAGTCTACCTTTGACTTCTTGCTACCCTAACCTTACATAATTGACCTCTGTAATGAATTGTCTGTATGTTCTCTCTTCTACAGTATCCTAAGGAGTCTATTGTTTATTAGTAGAATGATCCCTTTTCCCCAACTAGTTATAATCCCCTTATCTTTTGAGCCTCAAAAATGTTTTGTAATTCTCATGGGTTCCTTCAGTCCTATTTTAGACTTTATCCTATATGATAGATAAGCTCCTTTTTGAAGACAGTGACTGCCTTAGGCATCTCCATTTTTATTTATCCTGAAATGCTGAATCAATGACTTTCCCGTAATAGGAATTCAGTCTCCATTTTTTTAAAGTAGTGTATTAATGCACTTAAATATACGTGTGCCTGCTATGTGCTAGGTATTGATACTACTTTTATCTCTAAACCTGGGCTTAGACAGCTTTTCCTGTAAATGACCAAAGAATAAATATTTTTGGTTTCATATATATGATTACACTTACAACTCTGCCATCATAGCACATAAGCAGCTATAAGCAATACATGAATGATTACGTATGGCTGTTCCAGCAAACTTTATTTATAAATACAGTGGGTTGGATTTGGCCTTCAGACCATACTTTGCTGATCCTGTGCTAGAGGATTTTTTTTGTTGGTTAATTTTGTTGTGTTTAACTGTCTTGGGATTTCAGTTCGCGATATGTAAAATGAGAGGTATGTAACAGGAAATACTCAAAATCATTTACAGTGACATTTAGGAAGTAAGATAGTTTTTCCTACTATGACACTTTAGAGAAAATTATTTTATCTATGTAAAGGCCTTGAATGAGATCCACCTGACCTCTGTCTTTCACTAATACCCAGCCAGCAAGCAAAGACCCTAGTCTACATTGGAGGCATCTGACTACCCACTTGGTGGTATTTACTCAGATTTTGAATTCCTAGATGCCTGACTCTACCTATCAGCCCTAGTAGAGTCCAAGAACCTGTTCTCTTCCCTCCCTCACCAATTACTACCAGATCCCACCTTCCTTTTCACCTAGTCGGTACCCTCACTGGCCACTTATTCTCTCTTATAATCAACATCTTTCCACTAAGCATTTAACTTGTATTGCTTCTTTTCTCAGAACACTACTGTCTTAGGTTTTAGTGTCCATTGTAATCATCTAGGACAGTTGTTGGAAATGTAATTTTAAACATACCCTCAGAGGTTCTGGCTTAGTAGATCTTAAACAGAACCCAGAAAACCTGCATTTTTACGATCTCTGCCTCTTAAGGGACCATGGTATATGTTCTATCTGGACTGCATTTTGAGAAACCCACGCCAGGGTCGTAAATTCCTGGAAGCATCCCTAACATGCTTTTTATAAAGTAAGTGTTGGTAGATGTTTGTGTTGTGAAGGTTGTATAAAGACAATGTCATGTGATATTTGAATAGATTTTTTTTTAAATCAAATGTATGTATCCATAAAGGAGTTAGTCTCTTCCTTTGCCTAGTTCAATTAGAAATAGAAAATTAAATGATCTTGAATGAGAATGATTGAAAAGTATACTTTGAAGAAATTTTAAATAGGAAATTTACAGAATGTATATTAAAGGGGTTTTTAATGTCCCCCACTAGAAAATGGAAGATCTTGAAAGTTAAGATTATTTTTGTAATAATACTACAGAATTAAATATATACCAGAAAACATTAAAGGGATTCCAAAATTTTTAAGAACAGCATTAACTAATTTAAGATGCCTTGTCTTATGTAAATAGCCAGAGAACATTTTTGCCTTTTTAGTTAGATCCCTTGAAAATAACTGTGACGTAGGGCTAGTAAACAGCAGTAGTGTGCCCTCTCAATGGGATTACTTAAACTTCCTCGTTTTCCTTTTGGAATTTGATTCTGTTAATACCTACAGCAGACATAAAGGGGGGAAAATCTCTTAATCTAAGGTGTTTATTATTGAAAACAACTTTGCTGTGTGCTAGAAGATACTGTCATTAGCTTACCTGTGTGAGAGATACATCCTAGTAACATTTGCTTTAGGTGTTTTTAACATGTTTATGTTTTGGTCAGTTTTATACTAGTAATAAAGTTACTCGATTCAAACAAAATTTTAACATTTTTAAAGCTTTCAGATCATAGGTAACAAACTTCCAACTTACACATTTGTGTTACAGAGAATTTGGGTAATCTGTGAAAGATTTCCAAGTTTAAACCTTATTAGGTAAAGATTTGTAATAGCAGTATAAATTGAAAAGAGAAGAAACATGTGAGATTGCTAGCTTGTAAGGGCAGAGTTTATTCATATATGCTTTTTAATGATTATCGGTATCATATTACCATGGTATTTAGATTCTAGTGAGTTTCCTTCAGAGTAGTGTAACAGTTTCATTTTAAACCATCAATATTTGCACAGAGCCGTGAATTAAGCTTTGCATCTGTTTAACTTGTGGATAAAGATTACAAATTTATTTAAACTTAAAATCTACAAAAGTGTCATCATTTTCCAAAATTATTTTAGGTTTTATGTATAAGCAAAAAATATTGAAGATCCTGAAAAAATTTTCCCAAATACCAAAAACAGTGTTCACTGCAAAAGGTATGTTAAAAATCAGGATTAGATGTAGAAAATAATAGGTACCTTTGTGAAATAGTAAGTGTCAATGGCAGTCTCTTATTGAGTACCTACTGTTTTTTATGGACTCTGTTAAGCATTTTGTATACATTTTAATTATGTTACATTAGACATGTATGTTGTAAATATATTATAATTGCATAGAGAACCCTGTTTGCTGCTTTGTAATCACTCACTGGTGGGACCTAGATCCAAACCTAGGCCTGCTTGCCTACCTCCAAACTCCTGGCATGTTCTTTGCAATGTAGCATAACATAGTGGTATGTGGCCATAGTGACCAGAATTCATGTTCTTAGATATATGAAACTCAACCCAGATTCTTTGGTATACTTTTTGGGTGTCGTTATTTTTCTATGTGAGAGTCGTGATCAGGATGAGTATGTGCTCAAAATGGTATAAACCTTTGGCCACATTCAGAATATAGACAAAAACAGTGAACACAGTTATCATTTAAGGACTAGAAAAATGTTTGCATCAACCTGAAGAATGTCCACACACATGAAGGAAACATGTGGCGTGAACTACTATTTTTTTCATCTCAGAGGTGACATATCCAGTGATGGAATGGGTTTCACGTGTGGCATTCTGCTTGAAGCTGTTCTATGATAAGAATTGTAAACTTAGCTCTAGGAGAAGCTGAAGCTTAGCTAGTTGGCACAGCTGGGTGAGTGTTTACAGGACAGATGCAAGTTATTGAAATTTCAGTGGCGATGAACCTGAGAATTTTGGGAGGCTATAAGCCTATAACTTCCATACTGATGCTTTCATTAAAAACAGGCTATTTTGATTATCGGTTCAGGTAATATCATGTAATTTAAGAAGTGTTTTCTCTATATACTTAGGAAATATATTTTCATTCTCCACTTGATTTAGGTTACTAAATTTATCCATTCTAGTTATGATATATAATAATTTTTAGCCAACTTTATATATTCTTCAAAGGTAGAATGATGTAATTGAAATTTCTAGGTAATTCAGATATTTCATTTTAACCAAAATACATCAACCTTTCCAACCAGACTGTTTGAAGTACCAAAACATTATGAATTCTATGTGTATTCCTGTGTCATCTCTCTATACACTCCTGTAAATGCCCAGCTTATTGTTGATTTTACTTGCCTTGTACATGTACTTTCTTTCTAAAAAGCCTTGATCTTTTAATCTCTAATGAATACCTAATAGCTCACTGCTGTATTCCCAGTACCTAGAACAAGTGCCTAGAATAAGTGCTGAGGAAACAGATCCTCAGTAAATAAGTGCTGAGGAAAGAGACTCAAAAGATCTGCCTTATAGTCCCAATTTTGCATATCCTTGTATGACTGTGAATAAGATACTTAACTTTTCAAGACTCACTGCCCTCACCTGAAAGTCAGAGAAGTCTAGAATAAGTTTTTGCCTGCTCTAAAATCATGTATTTCCTTGATATAGTTAATTCATGAACTTTTTAAGTGAAAATTTCTCTGAGGAACCTCATCATATTTTTCAAAGTGTTACTTGCTAACAATCAAAGATGCAAAAGTCTGTAGTGATCAGACTCTTGCACTTGATTTAACACTGTCTTGGGAAGCATGTTTTGTTAACAAGAGTACAAATGAATTAAAATTCTGTTTGTTGATTAGGAGAAAATTCATGGAGGAGGAAGGATTTTAAGAACCACTTAAGTTGAGGGGAATACTAGGAGTAACAATGAAGTGCCTGCATATTAAAGACATTGTGCAGCCTGAACGAACACTTGGAGGTGGAAAAGGAGCAAGAGAGAATGTTTGAGTATCTTAGTTTAGATTTCTGTCATGACTCTTGTTCCAGTGAAATAGGACTAGCACCCCCAATAAACTGTGGGTCTTGTTTCTATTGACTTCTGTTACCTAGCAGATTGACTCTACACGTAAGGCAATAAATATCTGAAGTTTTAGTTGCTGAATAAATGCTGGGAATTGTGTTTAATAACATTTTTACATGCCTCTAGCATACTTCTAGTGAAATATGTAGTCTATCTCTACAAGATAAGAATCTTAGGCTATGAGAAATTAACTTACCCAGGAAATTAAGGTACAATTTTGAAGTCAGAATTGGACTCAAGTCTGTTTGTCTACAAATTCATGCTTTTTACACTAACTAGTTTCATTATAGATCATGAACATAATTCCTGGTAAGTCATTTCCCAGCAAGGGGTGCTAAATTACCTCTGGCATATAAAATGTTATTACTGATACTAGTTTGACAACATTTTAGAAATATTTGCACGTATTACATTTAATCTTTATAAGTTAGCCCATGAGTAGATCTTTTCTATCATTACACTGATAAGAAAAACTGAGTACCCTTAATGAGTCACAGCTCATAAGGACCAGTGAAAAGACTGCAACCCAAGCCTTCTGCATTTCAAATTGAGCTTACCAGTGAGGATCAGAAAATACTGAACACATGACATCTAGAATAAGTCAGAGCCAAATACGATCCTCTTAACATGTTTTAAAATGGTAATTGGTCACTTAATTTTACCACCTTCATAGTATTCACATCCTAGTTAGACTAGTATCATTTACCATACATTTTTGAACTGTTGCACCTTCTGAGCAGAGGTATATGTTTGTATGACCCAAGTCACGACCCGTGTCCCGTGCCAATCGTATGTATTTCTGTTTACATGGACATAAAAGTTACACAACAAACTACAACGAACCACTAAACCAATTGCTATATTTTTGTTTTGAAAACTAAGTATAGGTAAGAAAAAATTTAACCTTGACAAGATCTGTTCCTGAATTGCAAAAATTGTCACACAGTAGTATTACTTGGGGAAATATTAAATAATACTTTTATTCAGGAAATTTAAAACTTTTGGACCCCTGCATTTAGTTTGGTTTTATGCTTTAGTTGAGTTTACGAATCTTTTGTTTTTCTCCTATACTAAGCCTTCATTAACAACCTGGTTCCTTTCTTTATTTTCTTTTGCAAAATCCCAGTGAAAGCCAGTTTGTTGACTTAATCCATTCTCTTTATAATCCATTCTCTTTATACTCTATTAAAATGTTTAGTACTTTGAATTTTGTATTGTTTTAAAGGAATTTGATAAGTGTAATTTAAAATAGCATTTAATTGGCTCAGGAACCTTACTGAATTCAGTTATGTTAGTATCAGCCATACTTTATAAAAATATTTGACTGTCACATAGCAATAAATTGATTTCTATTAAGGTTAATTTTTTAGAGAAAGCCAAAGGTACAATTTTGTACTTTTGTAATCAGTATCCTTTTAATCCAGAAAGCTAGACTGAGAAAGAATTACAGCTATTGAGAATATAGATTAAGTGCTACCTTTGGCAGGTAAGTATCCAAACTTGTAGAATTTTAGAGCTTGTAGGATCTTGGTGATCACTTCATCCATTGACCTTATGTTATAGTAGAAAAATACTGTGGCTTAGGGGAAGCTACTAGATTATTAAATTTGGAGAACATTTAAACTTAGGTTCATATTTTTAGGGAACCCCAGGGGAGATGATCTCAGGGATATCAGTAATCAGGAAACAGGTAATTTGTAATTTTTTTATGTCTGTCTACTTACAGTTATGGAAAGGTTTTCTTATTTAATCCTAATTTGCTAATAAAGTAGAGAAAGAAGTTCAAGAATTTGACCATTTTCTCTGGAAGCTAGTACTTTTTTTATGTCTGTCTACTTACAGTTATGGAAAGGTTTTCTTATTTAATCCTAATTTGCTAATAAAGTAGAGAAAGAAGTTCAAGAATTTGACCATTTTCTCTGGAAGCTAGTACAGAGCCAAGATTAAGAGTATAATCCTAGGAAACAACTTTTATTTTTTTATCAGGCACAATAACACCTGTTGGTCCTCTTGAGCCATGCTGCCCCTATAATGCCCCTGTGAAGTGGCTTCCTCAGGGTCAGGCTAGCGAGCTTGTGAGAGTAAGCAAGTGAAATAGCAATGAGAAATGTCTGAGAGGGTCCCTGAGGGTAAAAGAAAAGACGTATGTTGGTATTTTAATTCTTCCAAACTGAAATAATTTGTCTTCTGGTAGTAGAGCCATTTCTAATGATGGAAACAACAGACTTCATGAAAATTTCGTGAAGATAAAGGTGTCTCTTAGGATTCAGTCACTTAATGGCTTGCCAAGGAGCTAAAGCCTAATGTTTTAGGCCATACCAACTGCACTCTATAGTTTGCCTCAAGATAATAGAAACAGAAGCTTTTAACTTCTTGAAAGAAAATGTGACATAAGAGGACTCCGTGGTGGCACAAGGGGTTAAGTCTTAGTGCTATCAAGCTATTGCCAGCCACTGTGGCCTGAGTTCAAGCCCCCTGCAGGGAGCTGACCCACATGGTACAGCAGACCTCTCCTGTCTCGCCTGCTGCTCCCCTCAGCCATGTATTTCAGTACATTTGCCTATTCTGCTCCCCACTCTGTCTCTGGTGAAGCCTCTCACCGCCCCCCCCACCTCTGGCCTACACCCCAGTTCTTGTATGCATAAATAAATAAAATAAATCTTAAGAAAAAAGAAAATATGATATAAAATAGTGGTTCGAAGAAGGTTGCACTGAAAGTTATAAGACTATTAAAATGCAAAAACCATCGAAAAACAAATACTTGTTACAGTGCTTTCGTAAGTGTCGTTCTTTATTGCTAAAGATGTTCAATGACTGTCACGAATTAGTTTCTTCTATAAGAGTTTCTTAATTGTTTCAGGTAAATGTAAAAATTGTCATGGCTTCTAAGTTAGCTCACAGTTCCTATGTTTTATCAGTTAGCCCTCACAATAACTCTCGGGGGTTATACTGTCATCCCCATTATTAAGCATGGAAATGAGGGATTAGAGAAGTTATTTAACTGTCCAGTATCACCAGTGATGGAGGCAGGACTTTCACTCAAAGTGTTAGATTCTAAACCCAGGCAACCACTATTTACTGCTTCATTTAACCAAAATCCATAAAATGTCACCCGAAATATACTTGATAGTCTTTCTTTATAAACAGTTTATATAGTTTACATTGTAATCACTGCTAGATATTATTGATAGACTAAGAGTAACCACTAATAATAGAAAAATATAAGAAATTTGAATTTAACTAAAAGATTATCTAGTGAAGTCTTTTTTATAAAATATATATTTTTTTTTTATTGTCATTTATATCTTTTACATTTTGTATTCCCCTTGGGTAGCCCACCACCAATTCACCTGTGATCTATCTCCATGGTCCTTTGTGTCCTTTTCTACTCCATTTTGTGCCCTACCCCCCCCCCCCACCAGTGTCTCTCTCCTATTTGGTTTCCCTGTAGTCCTGTTATGAGTGAAACCATTCCATATTTTTCTCTTTCTTTCTGGCTTATTTCACTGAGTATGATCCATGGCAAATTTTAACTGAGTGTCAGTAAACTTAGACCATATCTAGTGAAGTCTTACCTCTTTTAACAGATCAGCAAGCCGAGGCTTCTAAGTTTACTGACACTCAGTTACAATTTGCCATGAATAGAAATTTGCAACATTTTAGGGTAAACACTAAATAAAATTCAGTGGTTCTGATCGAAAGCACACAACATGCCAGATTTCCATTGTATTTGAATAAAATGCTTTAAAAATAGTTCATTATAAATTCTTACAAGTCTCTGCATCCTAAATGTTTTGTCCAGTACCTGTTCAGCATGTACATTGGGACTTTTGTGGTTTTATTAAAGAAGTGTAATCATTATAATTTAAGATTTAAATAGCTTATGACTTATTACGTGGTACTTTTTAAGTGCCTCTCAATGTTCATCTACTAGGAACATATTATATACTGTGTCAACAATAATATTAGACTGTTTGTCACATGACTTTCAACAGTTTTTTAAATTGCTTTAGCTTTGGAAATACAGAAAAACCTAAGAAAGACTCAATATTATAAAAAGAAATTAAATACCTAAACATTCAGTATACACTGAAAATTATTTACGAAAACTGAAAGAGAAAATATCCCCTTATTGGGAAATGTCTCTAAATAGGAGCCTTATGATTCAGTTAAAATGTACAGAAGATAAAGTTACTTACAAATATTTGTAGGGTAGTTCATGAAAAGTTCTTATTTGACAATTCATTTTGGTTTTTTCCTAAAAAAAAAAAAAAAACAAACTTCAGTTATATCCATTTTATATTTTTATAAATTAATCTTGTATTTTGGTTTCTAATTTAATCTCATTTTTTTCTCTTTTGTATAATTACTGCTAACTTAAAAATAGTGCTTATTTCAAAGAGAAATAATGTTTAAAAGATTTGAAGCATTTAATCCTTGAATGCTGGAACCACTTTTAAAGTATTGTAAGCACATCTGTATTACATTACACAGGGAAAAGAATGTATGCATTCTGTAGCCTATGGGCACAAGGGTGGCTGGTTTAGGAAAACTGAATGTTTTGCCTTTCAAGTTTCTTTTCAACATAAAAAACATTCTGTGATTCTAAAATGAAGGATTTAATCCCAATGGTGGGGTGTGGTCAGGCAAATATAAGAAAAGTTTTAGTTTTACACTTGTTTTCTCACTTGTCACCTACTTCTTAAAAAGAAATCAGTTTTTATAGCAGTCTTGGCTTTGCATTTTGTTAAACACTTATGTTTCCCTGCATTTGATAATTATTGCTTGAAACAAACTTGGAACACAGAAAAATCATATACTAGGAGTTCTGTACTAGGAGTTCTTAATAATTGTATATGTCAGTCTACTCCAAGTTCTAGGACAAGTAATTTGTTACTAATTAAGAATACCAAAGTTTGTTTTACTCTTAAAGCAAAATCCCAGCAGGTTCAAATGTATCCTGATGATTGCCTCATTCTTGATCACTTGTATTCCAGTGTGCTTTTTTGAGTGGTCTGGAAAAGGATAGAGTTGCAACTTTCTGACCTGGAATATGTGTTTTACATGTAAATGTCATCTGTCATGGGTATACATGGAGAAAAATGTTGGAAAACTTCTGTACTACGCTGGAGGACATGTTTTCAACTTTTCTTTGAAATGACATGATAGTCATATGACAATATATATGCACTCCCTAGTGAGCCACCTGAAATTCCGCCCCTTTTCTCCTATCCCAGAAAGGGAAGGAAAATGGTAAAAGAATAGATTTTTAATCAATTCCTTTTTTTTAAGTAATGACTTGAGAATTTTATGTATCAGGGAATATGTGTATCTAATTACCTGTGGCACATTTGACAGCTATGTCATGATGCTGTGATTCATACTTAAATTTTATGCTTTTGCCTTATTCAGAAACCCAAACTTGGTTTCTTTAAATTTCAAAGTAAATGAAAATTAAATTTAGTTTTGTGGCAATATACGTTTCTGGAACCTGTTTGTAAATAGAATTAACACTTTACAAAAATATTTTGAGCTAGTCATTTCACCTCCATATTACTAAGTTATTGCTCATAGGATAGTTTTGTTTTTTAAGGCTCAAACTAAATATATGTGAGGAATTTGAACTTTTAGCTCGTCCTTGTTTTTATCCCAGAAAATTTAAATCTTTGTTCCTTTATATGAAAATGACTTGTTCTAGAGCTTTCCTAATGTCAACTTACTTGATTTGCTTTTGATTTAGCTTGAGAACTGCTATAATAGTTTTTTCATCTGATTTTCTTAGAGGTATTAAACTTATTATAAGGAAATGACTACTGAATTAGTGCCATAAGTGTTTAAAATCTTTTTTAATATAAGGGATACTCTGATATATTTCATTTGTAAGTAATTTTATATGTTAAGGGTGTTTTATTCTTTTTTTTTTTTTAATCATAAGATACTATGAACTGGACCCTTGCAAAAGTCTCCTTGACAATTTGAGGAACAAAGTGATCATTGAGTACCCAACATTACATGTGGTATTAAAAGAATTCAGTAGTGACATGAAAGTTCTTCACCAAGGTAAGTAAGTGTAAATTTCTATCTGTAATTCTTAGAATAACTCTAGTGAAACTGAAGCAATTATGTGACTGACATTATCTCTTATGTATTTTCCCACTGAATTTACTATATAGCTACAATTAATACTGTAAAGAGTCAAATTAATGAACTACTGTTTCTATCCTGTTTGAACATATGTAAGCTTTTAGTATCAATTTAAAATGAATCCGTTTGAATGTCAGACTATAAAAGGATGTTTTTTGCTTTATTGGAATTTGTATGTTTTTGTCTTCTTTTAATCTACTTATCTTTTAAGGAACAGTTTGTCCATGATCAGATAAATTTGTTCCCTAATTAGAACTCATTTTTGACAGATTCCTAAAATGAGGGATTACAAAACATTCTTGGAATCTTACCGTCTCTAGAGGAATACTGTTTCAAGGATCATTATGTTTAAAATGTGGGCTACATGTAGAGTAAGGCAGTGCCATTGCCTTGACCCTCACCTCCTTTTTTTAAACTGATTTTATTTTTCTTTGATTGTTTCTTTGGTTATATTCTTTGACTTTTTAATGATTCTTTAAATGTAGTTATTTTTCCCTCTTTGATGAGTAATAGAAGTATTAGAAATGAAAATTATCCATAAAAAAGTAGTGTATAAAGTGACCCCTTAATATTTACAGCTGATTTAAATTAAGCTAGTTGTGTTTCTGAATGCAGGTTTTGCAGAATGAATAAAATTCAGAAATTACTTTTCAAAAGGAAGAGGTTACTTATCTTAATTCAAAGCCATTAGATACCACTTTCAATTGAGAATTAATATATACAGATCATGTGTCATTTTTATCAGAATCCAGAGGACCATAGAATCATGGATTTTTCAAATATATATTATTTTTTATTTTTAAAAAATGTGGTAACATCGGTTTATAACTCTTTATATGATTTAGAAGTACAGGTTCACACCCTTCAGGTATGCGTTACCACATTACACCCACCACCAAGGCACTATAATCCTCTACCATAGTCCATTGTGCCCCTTCCCTACTTTGCTGTCAAATGTGTGGTTCTGGTTTTATTGTTCTACAAGCATTACAGGCTGAAAAAGGCAGTAACTTTTTTTGTAAAGTGTCCTCTGTACCTAAATATAAAAGCCGCTTTTTCTTAGTGAAAAACCATAGGAATTTTTTTTCCAAATTGGTAAAAATTCTGTCAGTTCCATAATTTGAAACTGAATTTTTAATTAGCGAACTTCACATTTCTAATAACCACTTATGGGGAGCCTCTAAATCTTTCAGTTATCTCTTGACCGTACTTTTTACAATTTGAGAGCATCCAGTTTTTTAAATTAAATCAGAAACAATCACGTTCACTTTTTCTAAAGCTGTATAAAGCCTTACTGGTTTTCCCCTAATATTATTCACATAACTCTCACTAAATGTTGGTTTCAGGGAAAGTTGTTTAGTAATGTGGGTTACTAGCCAGGGCAAACATCATCTGTGTAAATAAACACAGCATACACAGCTCCTCTTTCACCTTGTTTAGTAATGCACATTGAAGTCAGGCTTCCTGTCAAGAAGCAGGGAGTGGGGGAAAGTCTACTTTTGTAGTGTATCTTGAATCTTAAATAAAATTTGCTTTTTTTTTGATGTGTATATGGTGATTGATTAGTAGGATGCAAAAGTGACTCAAACTTTCCATACAGAGGCTCATTTAGAGCTGCTATAGTAGAGAAATAGAGAGGATGTGACGAGACTTTTAAGGACCTTGGCAATGTTGGCGTGTCATGAATACACACACCTTAAAAATAACATGATGTCTTCCTGTATATGCATTTCTCTGTGTAAGCACTTCAGCGTGTCTTTTTCTTTGGACATTCTGTAGGATGACCCCTTAATGCATAGAAAGGGTTATATAAGAACAGTACATATTTTTTTTTTTCTTTAAAGTCTTGAAATTCTTTTTCCCCGGAAACAAAAATGTTGCATTTGATCTTGAGTTCATAGCTTAAGTTGTCTCTCTTCTCCTTTGGGGTGAAAATGTGTTCTTGGGCTAGGATTCAGTAAGTTTTATATTTGATGGTTGTTAAAAATATTTGTTATGATTGTAGGTTAACACAGTTTTTTCTTCCAGAAGTCTCCCTCTGTTGATGGGCAGTAAGCAAGTTTTGTTTGCTTGTTTTGTGCTTTTTAAGAAAAGAAGTGGGTTGGCTGTGAAAGGTTATACAGTTAGGTAGCTGGTTAGACTAGAGAAATAGAGCGCTGACTGCCGGCTCACTTAGTGTCTAGCCAGTGACGAGTGCTCAAAATGGTGTCACTTGCTTCACAGGCCTTTGTTTGCCAAAGTTAACTCACAGATTTAAGTGACTTCATAAAAGCCTGCTACTTTTCGGTCTGAGGTAAAAAGAATGTCATTTTTCCTTAAAAAAAAAAAAAAAAAGTATTAAAAAGAAACATGGGCAAGTTCATTAAGCAAAGACAGGAAGAAAGTTTCCCTAAACTGAAATGCCAAATAGTCCAAAACCCCATTAATTTAAAAATATCAGCAAAATATATTTCTTTATTGTTCTAATATAACTCAAAAGTAGAAAACATCTCTGCCTTTTGAGAAGAAATCCAACTCCAGATTGATTACTTGAATTAGTGAAATGCCTGGCAGAGCAGCTATTCATATATTACTCTCTTATTGGGCCAATAAATCTTTTCATTCATTTTCCTTTCCTCCCTTCTCCCCACATTCCTCCTTACCCTTCTTTTCTTTTTCAGTGTGTGTAGCAGAAGGGGACGTGGGAGAGTGCTGGATCTCAGGCACAGGAAACATGCATGTAGAATTTACAGTATAATAGGTGTTATAGTAGATTTGCATAAAGAACAGAAGGAGTCCATGAAGGACTCTTGCTAGAGTTTAACACACTCCACGAGGATGTGAGCTATATCTTGGATGGAACCTATTTCACTACCTTACTTACAATAAAGACTCAGTAAACACCGGTTTAGTTGCTCGTACAATTTTAAATCTAGGTGCTAGCTGCATGCCCTAATGAACTTGGCGGCTGGAATGTGAGGCAAGATGCAGGTATTTGGTTCTGGCTTTGGCCTTTATCAGCTATGGACTCTTGAGCATTCATTCTACCTCTCTGAACTTTATTTTCCTTATCTATACAATGGAGATAAATGACTATAAGCCTTAAGCAAAATAATCTATATTTTACACTTATAATTTTTATATTATTTTTATATAGTATTTCCTTTCACTAGACAATGAAGTAAATAGGACAGTTACTCTGGTTCCCATTTTGCAGATTTAAAAAAAAAAACCTAAAAGATGGAATGGTTTGTAATTACATCAATTTCAGCAAATATGCTGCATACACTGGGTGGGAGAGGGAGGAAGGAAATGTCCAGTTTCTGTCCTCTAGGAACTCTCAAGTTTATAAGTGAATTTTAATCTTGCTTACTTCAGTCAAGACAATTTCTTTAAAAGAGTTCCATTTCTGCTGGGTCTTCTTTCCTGTGAAAGGAAAAGATGGCAATTAGCTAGTTTGTTAACCCACATTCACTCAAATATACTGACTTTCAAGTTTAAGTTAAAAAAAATTATGGAAAAATTTATTCCAACCACACTTGGCTAGCCTATGTGATAACAGTCATCTATTCAGTGGTGCAAGTACAGGATCATAACCACACTGTGAAGTGACCATTCCCAAGTCTTCCACAGAGTCAGGAAGGATGTTACCTCACAAAATATAATTGCCACTCTTAGACATCATTTCTCTGTTTATTGTGGGTAGAATTGTATATGCCAGCTGCCTGGGACATGAGATGGTTTGTCTGTACTAGTGAGCAGGGCTATTGGTATGCCTCACAAGGGAGGAAAAAAGAGAGAAAAACAGAACAGGCTAAATGAAAACAGTATAAACACTTGACTGTGTGTTTACTTTTTTTTTTTTTTTCAGTGAAAAGTGAATCTACCAAGAACACTGGCAATGAAAATTGAACACTTCTTCTGGAGGAAGAATGTGAAAATTCCCAGACTGTTGCAAAGGACTATGCGTTGATTAGCTATTGGATAATTGGGATGTTGTCAGTGGTGGTTGGAATTTTTGGTTTCTCTGAAAAGTAATTAAACAATCTAAGGATTTGGGGGTTTGTTTGGTTTTTTGGAAAAGATATTTCTAACCCCTTGATTGTAAGGCCCTTATTCATATTAACAATCCTTTTTTTTTTTTTTAACGATTGGCATAGTGCTTATTTTAATTGGGCCTTGGCTTTTAATATGCTTAATTTATAGGCTGAAAACCGCTGTTTTGAAACAAGAGCAACACAAGGATACCTGTGTCAGTCACAAAGTTGGGCATTCTCTTTAGTGGAAACTCACTAAACAGAAAGACTGTGCATTATATCATCTAGCCATCAGGTACCCCCATTCTAGTCTTTATGATTTATATGCAGCTTTTCCTCTTAAGACAACTTAATGGGTCTTCTATACTTGCATAGCACGTAGTATAATGTCCTACGTGTAACACCTGTTTAAATGCTATTAATTATTCTTTCCATTATAGAAAACCAGTGGCTACACATTGTTGCTTGAATCATCACTGCACACAAATTTGGCTCTTCTTATTCACAAGCTGTGTCTTATAAATTCTGTGCCTTTCATCCAGTTCCCACTCCACTCTTGCCATTACCACACAGGGATGTTATGATGAGCAGTTTTATGCTGTGTTTTGAAACATCTAGCAATAACTAAGTTGAAGACACTTGAAACTCTTTAAAGTGTTATTGGAATGTATATGTATGTGTATTTATGTTTATACATGACTTAATGTATACCTTATGGCAGCTCTGTATACTTATGATCTCACTCATTGAAATTAAGGTTTCCTAGTTTTATTGGAATTTATACAGTTATGAAATTGCAGTATGACTATAAAAGTAAATGATTATTACATCTGTATTGCATCTGTGTACTTAATGGTTAAAGAAATAGTAACAAAATTGGACATTGGTAACGTTTATTTTTAATATACAGTTAGAATAATTTTAGACCAAAAGTAAACTAGAGTATTAATTAAGGTGTCTTGAAGATATTAGAAATGCGAAAAGATAATTAGAAAAGATCATATGTGAAACTTGTAGAACACACACACACAAGTATAAGTATATAACTTGGGATAAAAATTCGAGAAAATAATTCAAAAACAGAGCTGCAAAGACCCTCGTGGAAGGACTGGTGGACATGTGATTCATGGAAAATAAGACCTTGCCCTTTAAAATATAATTTCGTAAGTCAACTTCAGTAATCTTCTCAAATAGTAAAAAGTTTGTGTACAGTTATATTATTCACAGTGTTAATGGAAAGACAGCTAAATGGGATTTCAAGGAGTCATATTTAATCTATAATTGCAAATGGTATTATTGAAGCAGGCAAGAAATAGGATGAATTAAATCACATAGGTCATAGAATTGTTATTGGAAAAAGTGGAATAAAGTACACAAAAGAACATGTGACCTGAGTATCAGAGTGGAGAGGAATTTCCTGACAGTGAAATCTGTTATGATGTAGTTTCATTTCCAAGAAAACTGTTGAGTTCCATCCCTTCTAGAATTTAAATTGAAAGCTGGACAAAAACCAAAGATTTATCCTTTTATTCCCCCTGCCCAGGAAGGAAAAAAAAATCAACTTGATCTAATGTAGCTTTGCCATCTCTATTTTCTAGAATTTTATTAGACTTTTCATTTATAAACTATTCCTTAGAAAAGAATTTAAACTAGCAGAGTTCCCTTAAATGTAGCTATCAGCTGATTTGATTAATATGCACACTTACTCCCACAGGATTTACAATAAACATGTGTTTTAGTGAATAACCATGTCAACTGCTTGGAGAGGGTGAAATTAGAAAAATTCATTTGAGAGCCCTAGACTCTTATAGTATTAAGACTAGATTTCTTCTTTAGAGGCTCGGTTCATTTTGGATTCTTGACAAATTATGATGAATAAACAAATGCCCTGACCCATGTTAAGTTCAACATCCTGCATTTTGTTCACAGATCACATTTTAAAAGGAGAAAAGCTCCACCTGGCCTTTATTTTAAACAATGATTTCAAAGGGAAGGTAGGTCTTTCAGAATTGCTTATTACTACATGTGGGATTAATAGCCATAAATTATAGTAAACAAAGTTTGCACCTGTTCATATTATAAATATAAATTAGAGAGAATTGCTATAATAGCTTTAAAGATTCCAAAGTGTAGTTGAACCAGTTTGTTTCTCTGTAGCAAGAAGTGGGGTTCAAGTTTCACAATGTTTAGTAAAATGTTAAACATGTAACTATAATGTCAAGAATTTCCTTAATACATTTCATTTAATTTGGTTGACAAACACTATGTGTTGTACCTGATTTCATATTAGTCATTAAATTTTAAGATATCTAGTCTGCTTTTATTTAATTCCTACCTCATTAAAATGTGTCATGTATTTTCAAATAGGCGGCTATTGTACACTTCTGATTCTTAACCAATCATCCTTTAGGTTGCAAGTCACCAAAATACAATGTCAGCATGAAGGGCAATTATTTGGTTCCTAAACAGGGGGGATGTAAAGGCATGACTAGACTCAGGAACCCAGTGAGGTCATCTTTCTATCTCCCATACTTGGCTCTAACCTTTTTCTCTACGAGGATACTCTCTTTGGGGTGTGAGGCAGTGAGATGAGGATGGTAGATGACAGCCATTGACAGTTGCAGCTTACAATATCCCCAGTGACCCAAAGCATGGCAGCAAGTTATATACTATTTCAGGTAGAATTTTGAATTTTTCCAGTTTGCGCCATGCATGCCTGAGCAGATAAAGAGAGGAATTCCCCCCAAGGCAGAATAGAGGGAACAAGAGAAGAAAGGTAGTTACTGAAAATACAAAAATAACGGATGTCCAGTACACCCTATTTGAATGAGTAAAAGAGAGTTGTCTGATTTGAAATAAGATAAAGAGTAGAATTCAAAATTAACTTTGAAAACTTCATTGGCTTTAACTAAAGATTTTAATTCCTGCTTAACACCATTTCTGTTTTGAGTTGCCATTATAGATATTTGAGGGGTTTTCTTTGAAATGCTTTCCACTTGTGTTTGACATCATGGTGCTACTGGTTTGATCAGATACACATAGCAACCAATCTTTTTGGTGGATTGGGAAACTCCCAGTTTCATCAGCATTTGAAAATAATTGATTTTGAAATTAGAGAAAAATGCTTTAAAGAATGAAGACTATTTAAATAAAAGTAGGCCCTTAAATAAATCTTTGGGGTCTGTACTTCACCACAAAGTATTTTCTTTCAATGCTGGTTAATGAAAGCTATCTAAAGTATGTGTGCATAGGTTCTTTAAAATGAACTATAGTGTAAACATTTTCCATATTGGAGGGTGATAGACTGTATTCATGTATTCATTTTAAACTTCAACCAAATGTTTCCTTTAGTATTGGATGAGCTACTTACTATACAGCTCTACAATCACCAGTTCTATTTTCTTAATGAGTAAAATACCAAGATCTTTTTCCTTCATGACTTGGCCCAACGTAATTTTGCAGCCTTCTTTTGTCCTTGTTTTGTCACCCTTTGCTTCAGTCACACAGCATAACTAAGTGTTACCAATATGTGTCCTGGACTATTTTTCATCCCTGAAATGTCTTTCTTGTTCATTATCTTCCTTAATCATACCCTGCCTTTCTTTTGAAACCCATTTTGACCCTTCTTGCTGTGATTGTCCCATGTAGAAGTCGTTTACATTCACACTGTATGCAACTTCTGATGCTAATGTCAAACTGGTTGTTAAATCTGATATGACACTGATAATAAGAGTAATAACATGTATCATAGCTTACTAAATACCAGGCACCATACATCAACTTATTTAAGATTTCTCACAACAATCCAGTTCAATAGATACCACAGTAAAGTCCTGCAATTAAGTGGGGTGCATAAGTATCAGTGACACAAAATGGTTTGCATTCTTGGAGGCTGAAAGAAATGACAGAGAGAGCTTATGTAATTAGCTACCCAGGAGTTCTTACCATCTAACTGTAGCCATCCTGTATTTTGGCATCACATGGTGGCAGATGTCCACTTGGGTTAAAATACAAAGGGGACAATTTTGAGTCAGTCCTATGGCTGACTTGTCCTTCTAGGATAACAGAGTCCAGGAATCTCCCAGCTAGCTGATGCCCAACCTTATCTGAAATTAACCTACTTTCTGCCTTCCCACTTCTTGAAACATCCCGCATGTCCTCACCCTCCCTTTCATATTTCTCACCTTCAGCAAGAGTTAAAAATTTAAGCCCACACGGGTTTGAAAACAGGGGTTAGGTGGAGAAGATCTGACTTGTGTTAATGTTGGCAACTGTATTGATAGGGTTTGCTCTACTATATCCACTTGACAGAGGAAAAAACAAGACACTGGGGCTAAAGCTTCTATTCTTAGTTCAGACTGTTAAATGATAAATGATCAAGTTTGGATGTTTTCTGTCTCTTCATTCCTTTTTGTACCTGGTATTCTTTCTTTCTGCCTGTGTAATTATTGATAAAGTTCTGAGTTTAACTAGTCTTGAAGTTCAAATCCATGGTTAATATTTGTTTCCCAGCATCAAGCACAATCTCTTGACATACAGAGAGCTGTCAATAGAGATTGTGTATTGTGATGAGTTGGGAGAAGTACGGAAGCCCTCTAGGTTGAAAAATAAATTTTTTAAGGCTTCAGTGATGTAGCAGCTCTTAATGAAGTGCTCTATCACTGGCTTGAATTTTCTTCAAAGTCACTGGCGCTCCTTTTGCAAGTTCTCATGCTGGCATTTTCTTAATCAGAAGGTGTTAAAAGAAGGGTTTCCATTACCAACCAGAACCATAGTTGACGGATCCGAAACATTGAGGGTTGCAATTATTCCTTCGTGCCTCCAGAAACAAGCCAAGTACACATCTGCAATGACAACTCCATGGGCACTGTTGCCTGGCCAAGAGCCACTTAGACAAAAGAGTTTAGAGATGTTAAAATTTGAGCCAGAGTCAATTAAATACAGTATTATCCCCATTTCATATGGGCAAGGACTAAGGTTCAAATAGATCGGTAACAGGGAAAGTAAATAATTGAGCCAGGTTCAAACCAAGGCAGTTGGGGTTCAGAGGTCATGTCCTTAACCTTTGGCTGCTTGGCCTCCTGAATGGGCTCCGTCTGGGTCATCAGGCAATCCTGAAGTATATTTCATGTTGATTTGGAGTAAATACGTATTTTACTGCTACTTAAGAATGAAAGTAACTATTTTAATAGGCTACTTTGTCTAACTCATTTTTTGAAAAAGAACAGTTTCTTCATAATTATGAAGTTGCTTTTCTTGGAGGCCTTACTCTTCAAGCCTGGTGGTTACTGATGGCTAACCAGATGCTGTGATGGACAGCAGGCTGTTTCTCTGAGCATGTTTAATTCCTGTCTGGAGTCTTTTATCCATGTTGCTCACATATTTTGCTGGTTTGGGCATAAAAACTTCAATCACTTCAGTTAGTTTGGAACCAGCTGTTAATGCTAATGCCAGTTTTTTCAGTGGATATTAGTATGAAGTCTAGATGATTGTCTATTATGAATTATTTATATGCTCTGAGAAGTTGATTACAGCTCAGAGTCACTGTGCAGAACTCAGGGAACATGGCTCTCCTGGACTACCTGGTGGGGGCCCATGTGGAAAGGATAGAAGGGGCAAAGACAGCTGCTAATGTTTGTCACATTGACATTATGTCGAGTGGCAGGAGTCACATGTGTTTGACTTGCTAATGAATGCATCTGAGAGCTGTTGGGCATTGCCTCTGAACAGGACGGGCTTGGGGGGATGGAGGGATCAGCCTTGTGGGGAGTTGGGGCAACACACGAGACAAGTTTCATTTCAGGACTTGTTGGAGATACTGGGAATGGCTTCAGAAGTGGAAATAAGATGGTTGGAGAAAATCCGTGACAAGACCAGATAAATGAAAGTCTTGTAAACAGTGAAACATGAGTCTTGAAATTCTTAATTTCATGGAATGGAAGAAAGTGTTCATGCTCTGAACTGTATAATCAAGGAAATGTAAACTAAGCCCTGTGATTTTAAAAAGGGACATTTCCTGTCTCCCTCAAACAGGTAAGACAGGGACTGTCAAACTGTGGTTTTGCTTTTAATTTCAGAAAAACTTCCCTTTTCCCTGATTTGTACTGAGCACTTAAGGTGATTTGTGCTGTAAGGAGAGACTGTCATATACCACCTCTTGGTATCATGATTTCTTTTGGCTCCTTGTACAGTTGATTCTAGTTTTAAGTCCATATGGTATGAATCTGTGGTGCAGAGTCAGTCCCTGAAGCCCAGTAACTTCTTATTTTTCCTAGAGCCCTGTGGCCCACTCTTGACTGCTGCTCT
This sequence comes from Scalopus aquaticus, assembly GCA_004024925.1. NCBI lineage: Eukaryota > Metazoa > Chordata > Mammalia > Eulipotyphla > Talpidae > Scalopus > Scalopus aquaticus. The sequence goes on along the minus strand of PVIJ01005843.1, from coordinate 35,691 downwards.
GTGTTCCTAAAGAAAAACAGTCAAGTCCGATCTCTGTGTTTTGAAGTTTCAGTGGTTGGGTAACCAGATGCTGTGATGTTGTGCTTTCAGGCCCTTGCCAACCTAGAAGAGACAGCAACTTTTTCCATGTTCCTGACAGATTGGAAGGTGTTTTCTCAAATTCTCTACTTTAGATCTCTCCCTGGAAAGGTTGGTCAGTTGTTCAGCCAACATCCTTGGCCTCTGCACCTACTGCAGCTTAGAAGCCTGTAAATAATTTCAGCAGAAACATTTACATTTGGATCCTCACAAACAAAACTTCTAAGCATTTGAAATGGAAAACTTGAGGTGACATGGAAAGCCAAATGAGAGTGGGCATCAGTCTTCTAGGTATAAATTAATGGGACATGTAAGAAAAAAGCTACTGTGTGCAGACGGTGGGGGGGAGCATGACCCAGATACTCTTTCTCACTTTCCTAAGTAGCAAAGAGAGCAGCTGTGAGGTTAGGTTTGATTTTTTTTTTTTTTAAAGCAATCACATTCCCCTGCCAAACTTGTGTACCCCTTAGAAGTGAAAGGGGAAGCAGGTTACTTCTTCCCTCTTTAGCCCATTGAGAAGTACTTTATTGGAAATCCTATAAGTAAGCCCACCCAAAAGTACTTTATGCTATTCTGTAATCTCCTGTAGTCTTAGTATTTTGCCTGAGAATAGTATGCCTATATCATGCTTAGGCCAAGTGATGATAAAGGTGTAATTATACTAAAGGGCATGGTAAAAATCTGTTGTTTGCTCTCTAGCATGCATCCCCTTTCTTTTGGGTAACCATATCGTGCATTCCTTTGGAAAACCACCAGCTCCTGTCTGTTCTCAGCCATCTGGTTTGGATGGGATTAACCCAAGGCTAGCCCATGGGTGGGTTTTCATGAGCCTACACAGATCAGACAGTCCCATACCTGTGGTCAGGTGTTTGGTTCAGAATTGCGCAAATGACCCAAGCTGGTACAATCTGAGGGGACAGAAATGTGGAAGAGGGCAAACAGGTCATAAATTCTCCCCTGCGCTAAAGATAGAAGACTAAAAGCATCTTAGCTTGTTTTGCTACTATAGGAAGAACCAGTCTGAGAATGGTGACAGCTCAGAGGAAACTGATTGGGTCTTTATTAAACCAAGGCATTGATCCCTGTGCAGTGTTCAGTTGAGTTAGCCAATGTGTTTTTTGGTTTCCTTATTCAAGTTTGGGTGAACTGGATTTTCTGTCAACTGTATCAGAATTTGATACCAGGAAATGAAATATGGCAAATTATATAGCTCCTGCATTGTGGAATTGGCTGAGTCAAGATAGTGGAAGAGAACCTCTGTATCCTTAACAAGAATGTTAATGAGGATTGGATTGATTTGTAAAAGGAAAACTAATCGTAACTGTCCCTTTAAAGACATTTTCTAGAAATGCACATAGCACTTCTGTTGACATCCCATTTGCAAAACATGGCCACTTGACCACACATTCTTATAAGGGAATGGAAGGAAGACTTTATTTGGGTAACAATGTGCATAATTAAGAATTTGGATCTTCTTACTAAGGAAGAGGGTTTAATGGGTTTTGGGAGATCAGTAACATCAGTAACGTCACGAGCAGTGCTTGGCCTTGTCTTACTATAATCTTTGGTTATTCCATTGTCTAATGTGTGCTGTGACCTTCAGCCCATATATCTCCTTGTGCTGCATCTTTAAGGGACATGGACAAAAAGTTTAGGCTGTAGAATGTATTGGTTACAGTGTAAAACCTTTGTAAATATTATTGGAAAAAGAGATTTACTTTGAAACTAACATCTTTAAAGACAAAAGAGGAATGAAATAAGGGCTTTGCTACAAGAAACTCTCTCTGTGACCCTGCAGTCCAAGAGGACTGAGTACAGTAGTCTGGATCCTTGAAATTCCTTCCTAAAGTTGTTAGTTTGAGCAAAAGAGGGCAGAAGGGGAAAGTATGATAAAGTAAGATTGGGACTGGAAATAAGTGCAATTGCCCAAGTCTTTCTAGGATCCTCGTGTTATATCCATCCGGCCTGCCAGCAGGATAGGTATATATCTTGAAAAGATGTAGCTGGTGCGTAGTTGTCCTGCAAAGGAATGTTCCCTGTTCCTCCTTGTTTTTTGTTGGCCCCAAACAGAGGCCAATATGGAATCAGAAACCGTTAATTTATAGCCCTCCCAAACCTGGGTTCTAAATGAAAACCTATCAGTCAAGTTAACCTCTACTTTTATTACTAACTCCTGGAATTGACCAGTGTATTACTCAAGCTTCTCCAAAGAAATAGAACCAATAGGGGTGTGTGTGTGTGTGAGTGTGTGTGTGTGTGTGTGTTTGTGTGTGTGTGTGTACAAATAGGTTTATTATAAGGAATTGAATCATGCAATTATGGAGTCTGGGAAGTCCTCAGATCTGCAGGATGAGTTAGCAGCAGGAGAGCCAGTTTCATTTGGAATCCGAGGGATATCCCAGCTCAGAGGTGGTCAGGGAAAAGTCACTCTCTCTTACTTGGGGAGGGTCAGCCTTTTTCTCCAACTGACTGGATGAGCCCAGCCACATTAGGGTGGGGAAGATGCCTTACAGGGTCTTCTGTTTTAAATGTTAAGCTCATCCAAAAACACCCTCTCAGACACATCTCAACTAATGACCAAATCTATCCACCCCATGTCCCAGTCATATTGAAAATAACCATCACCATCAGAAACACAAATATGGAGCCCAAATGTCATGAAGGATATAAATCCCCCAACTCTGACAAAAATGATTGCCCAACTCCTAAATAAATCCTCAGCGCCTCACCCCCCACCACACATATACTCTCATTTACATAAACAAGCAGTGGTGGCTAAAACTGCAGTCCTCTGAAGAGACTCTCACAGGAATAATGAACAAGGAAGTCTTAGTGAAAATGAGGCAGCCCCAGATTCATTGCATTTTTTCCAAAAGGATTGTAGTATGTGTGCATCTAATGGCCGTTGCATGTTTCACATTTTCCCCTTTGCAACTTGGAATTTTGATTACAGTTCAATTTTCTCTCTCTCCTGTTCTATATAGGGTAGGGTTAAACATTATTTACCTTCAGATCATTCAACCATGAAGAGTCACTTGACATGGTTTGCACATTGACATGCAATACTGGACTTTTTATTAATAACCTGGATAAGATTTCATATTATCTCTTTGGAGAGGGAATGTGACGTTTGTATGTCTGGAAGCTGTGGGGTGATGTTAGGAAGCCAAAGACTGGGCTGCCCAACATGGCTTAGTCCTTCTGTCTGGTACTCTCCTTTCAGACATTGCCTTTGAGAGCCACTTGTCTCCATTCTCAACGTTTGGTTGGGAGAGATACTATCTTCCCCATGCCACTTTCAGGCACAATAATTACTGAGGAATGGGCACATACGTCCACACCAGAATGAGCCTCTGGATTTTTCTGGGAATGCTAGAACCCAGTTTGTCTTCATCATTTGGGCTATATGGGGATGTGAACTTTAAAACTGCCATAGTCGTTTTTGGTGCCACAAGGGAAGCCAGCCTGAGAATCAACCTTCAGGCAGAGTTAAGATGAACTCTAATAGTAACAATTTGCTTTCCTGTTGCAGTCATTCTGTTTTCACCTCATTTGCAACAGCAACAACAAAATTTCACAAGTAATATAGAGAAATATAAGGAAATTCTAATAAACGCTTTCTTTTAGTGATCTTGTCATCTTTTCCAACTAGCTCTCCCATTTGGTCATCTCTACAATGCATGATTGAAGTTTCCAGAACTATAGAATCCTAGGATCTTAGAAATGAAAACGATAAACTGCAGATCAATTAATTCAGTGCTTCCCCATGGTGCCTCGGGCCAATAAACAGGTGTTTTTTAAGTGATTCATGAATATTTTTTATTTAATAAGTATAATAAATCCTACAAAAAATAGCTCGTATCTACACATCACACTTGTGTAATGTATGTAATGCTTATCCTGAAGGGGAAATTGAAACTTAGAGAAATAAATGGTGTTTTTAAATGGTAATGGTCTAATGGTAAAGGAAAGATAATATTATAACTAGAAGGGGCTCTTGAGATCATGAAGTCACTTCTCCACCCTCACCCACCTTCAATGTCAGAATTCCCTCCAAAGCATCTCTCACAAGTGGTTATTCCCCCTTTATTTGAATACCTGCAAGGATGGGAAGCTTGTCACCATTCAAGGCAGCACATTCCATTTTGACAGTTCTGATAGTTAGAAAATTCTCCTTATACTAAGCCTAAATCACCCTCTTGAAACTTCTTTCCATTTAGCCCTAGTTCTTCCCTCTGAAGTCACCCCCAATGTTTCAACGCCATTACTCTGCCCACTTCCACTTCTAAACACACAAACACAAGTCTCCTCATGGAATATGTTTTTGAATCGCTCCATTTCCTCATCATTCAATACTCAAATGTCTTTTTCTCTACCTAAGTTTTGGTCTAGAACACAATGTATATATAGTGCAGACTAAACTAGAACTATCCAACTCCTTGTCCTGGACCTTACGTTTCTAGTAAGGCAGCCTGAGAGCACCACCTCCCATGTTGACGATTGAGTGACATCATTCTGTAGTCAACTGGTTGGCCATCTGAACGTCTGGTCACAACTCGTAATTTAATCTTACTCCTTTCCTCCCACCGTTTTAGTCTATTGAGACTTTTTGGATATTGATTGTATCAGCCAATTTATTAAATCCAGGAATAAATAATACAGAGTGCTTCCCTTGAAACTTAGGAAAAGTAATCTCAGGATACATAAAAATGTAGTGAATGAAGAAAGAAAGTATGGAAACTGGTATCTAAGATTAATGTAGATTAAAAATGTAAATGAGCTTAATTTTGATCAGTAAGAGATTAAGAGGTATTTAAGACATCATTCAGCTTTCTTTTTTTAGTTTTTATTTTAGTTATTCATTTATATCTTTTACATTATTGTGTATTCCCTGTGGGTTACCCACCACCAATTCATCTGTGAACCGGCTCATTCAGCTTTCTTAATACAGTGTCCTAATCTGCCCTCCCAAAGACCATGCTAGTCAGTGCTACCTTGAATGGTGACAAGCTTCCCATCCTTGCAGGTATTCAGATAAAGGGGAAATGACCACTTGTGAGAGATGCTTCGGAGGGAATTCTGACATTGAAGGTGGGTGAAGGTGGAGAAGTGACTTCATGATCTCAAGAGGCCTTGATTCATACTAGTCAAAAAACACTTACCATACACCTACATTACATAGACCTACATTAGGCCTCTGGAACCAATCAAGTGTACTGATGAAAGGAACTCAGTTTGAAGTTAAGTAGACCTGAGTTCAAACCCTGACTACATTTACTTTGTTGTCTACCCTATCACAAGCTGTGCAGCTTCTCTGAGCCTCCATTAACCAAGAAAACACTATGGCACCGATGGGTGCCAGGCTTATAAAAGTTACACAAGGATATATATATATATATATATATATATATATATATATATATATATATATATATATATATAAAACATCTGGCACATAATAAATATTCAAACTAGCTGCAATTATTTCTAAATCTCATACACACAAAAATAATCAAAAATATGGAAAATAAAAACCCATGAAGACTGGAGCTGTCCATCATGACCTTGCATATGTTGACTTGGTTAGTTACTGAAGATACTCTGTAAATTTGGTGAAGAAAATTCTTAACTTCCTTTGGACCTACCATGTGGAAGGAGCAGAGCTGCGAGAGGTTCAGAGAGTAACTTTGATGAAGGAGCCAGCAGAACCAGCTGGATGTTTCCTCTTAACAGTAGACTAAACAGCACTGTCCAGAAGGCACAGAGGTAGCCTCTCAATGAGGAGGCCATTCACTGGGTCACCTTCAGAGGTATCAGACTTGCCATCCAAAGGGATTTTAAGGGACTAAAGGGCTTGGGAGTGGAGGGACAAAAAGGAAACAGATGAACTGCTTTCCCCCAAATTTTTCCAATTGCTAAGATTCACCATCTCACCTGAACACAGGTTTAAAGGTAAAAAGGTTGCTGGTGCGTGTGTCTGAGCAAGCGCAAGTTTCTGAGGATTGTTCTTCCAAACTGACTGGACTTGCCAGCACTGGGCAAGGATGGCCTCATCTGATCTGAGGATTACTGTCAGGCAGGAGGATTTAAAAAATGTGATCCCAGATCCCCCTTGTTTAACGTGCAGAACACCTGACTTCCTAGCTTGTGAAATCAGTGACTCCATTGATGTCCCTTTTTTTCGGAAGAGTTTTTAGATCTCATGCTTTTTTTTTCTTCACTGACAAAAGAGCAGTCCATGCCTAGATATCTGTCTATGCGCCCAACTGTTAGGCCACACAAAGGCTTTCATGATTTACAACTCACTGCCATTCCTTCAGCACTCAGCCTTACTAAGACAGGAGACTGACACTTTTTTACTTGGAGGTTTTTAGGGCATTTAGTCATGTATCTCTAGGTATACAAAGAGGTGTGTGTGTGTATGTGTGTGTGTTTTGTCCTTGGCCACGTTGGTTGTTGTGTGTGTGTTTTTCCATTTGCACAAGGTCACAGTCAGAGTTCTTCCTCTCTGTGGGGAGATTGTACATTCATCACTTAATCTGCCTCCCATTTCCCTTTGGTTGGGATCATACAGCCCTTCCTGAGGTATTACTATTTTTCCACTTCTTCTTTGCTCCCTCCTTTCTTTTAATAACTCTGGAAGACAGGGAGGCACCCTGTAAAGTTAATTTCCTCCAAAACTTTCAAAGCAAAGGCATCTCTCAGCCCAGACACCACCACCCCTCTCCACCCCTCAGCGACGACACACACCCCTCCTCAAAGCCTTAGTCACTCTGGGCTGTGCCCGCCGCCCAGGACTCTCCATGGCCCATTTCTGTCTGAGGGACACAGTGAATTGCTCTGTCTAGTGGCAACTCTGTCTGGGAGCGGGGACTCTAGTTGAGAACTTCCCATTTATTTACCCTGCATCTTCCTGCCTTTTTCACTTCCTAACTCTGCAGCCCCTTCTTCCCTGCTTTCTGGTACTCTCAGGACTCAGAGGCTGGCTGGCTGCCTGTCCCAGGGCTGGCATTTCCTCTTCAAAGGCCTGTGGCCACAGCCACCCAGCTCTACCAAGCAAACAAGTCTTTGGAATTGCTGTGGCTTTGCTGCCTGCCTCCTTGGATTGCAAGGGCAGTTTTTTAAATACCCCTTTGGTTTCTCGGGGTGAAACTTTTCTCAATCCTATTTTATTTTTGCAAACATGATCTGTGGCTTTTGAATGTTTGCTTTTGAATGTTTGTGTTAATGGACTAAGCTGAAAGCGTTTCCTCTTACCGGAGAGAGGGCCCTGCACAGCTGGGGGCCAGGCTGTTCAGCTCAGGCCAAAGCTGTCCCAAGAGGAACAAGTCGCCAGCCAAGGACGTCTGGAGGCTCCGACAGGAATTCATTGAGGCTTTCAGGCCAGTGGTGGGCAGAGCTGGGATCACAGACTGAGCCAGGAAGCTCAAGCAATTCCTTTGATTAATAGGGCAGCTAGACTGGAGACACCTACACTTTTGCAAATACATTTTTAAATCTCTGTGGTTTTCAACAGCTCGGGTTTCTGATCTTTCTGAGCCTATTCCCAGCTTTATGAAGCACTCTTGGCAGTATTAACAACTTCAGAACTTACTTGATTCCTGTATCTTTTGTCTGTAGGTAACCTGTCATATGAAAGTGTAATGAAGTGCTAACGATCCTATTAATGTGCTTTCTGTGTATTTCTTTCACTTCTCTCTTCTGAGGACACTTAGATGGAATCAGAAACAAAGACCTAAAGGAGCCACTAAATGCTTAGTCTTTGCATACCCACTGGCTGACTAACCTAGCACTGGAGTGAGAAAAGAAGACAGGAGAGGAACAAATAAGACCAGAAGAGGCTGTGTGGAAGGAATTAGATCCTCAGATATGTCACGAGAACAAGGAACAGAGGAATGAGTTCAGTCAGTCGCATATGGGCTGTCCTTTAGAGTAGACCTACATCCCTCCACCACCAAGCATAGCCTGACTAAACCACTGGCCCTGGAACCTATGAGCCCTCTAACCAAAGATGGGGGACTTATATGAACAATGTGGGAGCACATGTTTTGTTCCCTCCAAACAAGATGGAACTGAACAGAACTGGTTGGGAATCCTTCTAGGAGGTGGGCTAAATCATGGATCCACCAAGAGTTGCCTAAGTTAATTAACCTTAATGAAGGGGTTGGCTATTATTGAAGACTGGGAAACTGGAGGAAAGAAGACTTAATGTGGGGCTCCAAGAAACATAGAAGTTACAGTTCTTGAGGCAAAATAATTCCCAGGTTCCTTCATTTAATATATGTGAGTTCAACATTGGTGACCCTTTGTGTTCAACCTGAACCCTTTCCTTGGGCAAGGTCTTCTAACTCCTTGGCCTAGTGACCACCAATAACTCTACATTGTGACTCTGAGCTTCAGACCAGACACCTACCTACTTACTTGACCTGAGGATAATGCATGTACTCAGGATGAGGCAAAACTAATTCATCCTTTTCTCTTCCTGCCCTCTAACTGGCTCTTACTGAGTTAACCGTTGTAACCATTCATTCAGTTGCTCATATCATTTCCGTCAGAAATATCAGTTGTCCATCTCTCTTTCATATTACAGCCCTGCCACCGAATTCTGTTGATCCTAAATATCTCTTTAGTCTGTTTACATCTCTTTATCTTTTTGGCCACCAAATTAGTCCAGACTATACCTTTTCTCCTGTAGCTACTTCATGGGTCCTCTGATTGGTCTCTTGGCCTCTGTTCTTGTCCCCTTGTGACCCATTCTCTACATACCAGTTATAATAATGTACTTGTAATCTAGTGAGATCTCTCACTTGCCCATAACCTTTGAATAGCTTTCTGTTATTTTTTAGTTCTTAGTATTACCAGGACTGCTTCAGAAAACTAGGAATTCTAACCTTGGCTTATTCCTTCCAACCTCATTTGTCACCAGGACAGAGACCTTGTTTTTCCATTTTACCAATATTCCCTCAGTATCTAGAACAAGGGTTGTGCTCTATAAATAGTGGTTGCATGGCTAGATGAAGGATTAAATGAGTATGCAGAATTTTTATATTTTGAAGATAACCAAGGAGAATGGAGAATGAATAAATGCCAATATTAAAACTTCTTGGATAATTGCTCTTATTCTAAGGTTAACTATTTTGTTCCCCAGGATAAAATAGTAAAAAGTACTTAAGCAAACATTGCCCAATATGCATGGAATGGAATGATCTTCATTGTTCTGTCCCATGGGCTTCCATTTTGGATGTTAACAGCATGCTGTCCGTGGGCTTTTCTATGGTCACTGTAGGAACTGGACAGGTTTATAAGGTGAAGAGAAGAGCAATTAGAAAGTTTAGTGTGGGGGAATAATCTTGTTTTCGAACAATTTTGTTTTCAGCTGACCACCATCCATTGTCACTTCCTAGCAATGCCCCAATTTCCTTTTGAAGAACACTCTTTCCTGTTGGATTCAGTGTTGGGGCTGTAATTAAGAACCTGTCTTCCTTTGAGGCCTACATCAAACTGACAGGATGCTTTGTCTCTAGGAGTAGACTCGAGAGGAATGTAAACCATTTGCTATGTGAAGGTGACCTCCCGGCTGTGGGGAAGATGGTATTTGAGCTTTTATTGTCTGTATTACTTTAATAATTTTAAAAAATCAAGTGACTTTGTAGTAAAAAAAAAAAAAGGGGGGGCGGAATAAACTACTAAAATATAAATAAGTAATCAGAAAGCAGGCAAAGTCACCTTTCCAGAGGTCAGAGGTGGGTTTTAACCAACTTGTCTGGAGATAGACTAGAATCCTGGCCTGAGGATCCTAAGAGGGACCAGTCATACCAAAGACATGGTCAAGTTTCAATAAAAGGACCACCAGACAGGCCAAAGGATCACCTCCCATTCCCAGTGGAGGACTAGCGCAGTTGATTGGACCCCACCCATCCCACCTTGACTACCTCCTCCTTTTGTTCATGAATGATCTTTTAATTTGCCATCCTATTATGGCTAAAGCAAGATTCCTGTCTATCTAATGCACTTAATCATTCTGACGTGGGTGTCTAACAGACAGTAATTAGAACCTCTTCAGTTCATTGAGATGTCATAACATCACTGGGTGCCTGTTTTTCATGATGCCTTGTTTGGGCAGAACATTTATTTATTTATTTGTATTTGACTTCATTCCAGTGGATGTCAAATACATTTTCTTAAAACTCAAAAAGTGAGAGATGAAATAAAGGTATAAAAATAACATAAAACCAACAATGAGGTTCTTAAACAGCTGCATGCTACCTAAAGTCTGATGGATATAATAAGTTAAGGATGGGCTGCAAATTTGGTTCTGAGTTTCCTAGTGGACATGATCAGGTACAGTGTTAAAGTGACAGTTTTGCTTTTTCTGAGCAATAAAAATAGAGAAATTTCTCATTGAGTAACAATATAGCATATCAGTATGTATGTATGTAGGTAGGTAGGTATGCAGGTCTGTCTATCTGACTGAAAAGTATCCTGCTATAATCTGATGAACTTACAAATTGAATCCTGACTGTTAGCCCGTTTGCTGCCCTTTTCTGAGGCAGCAGTAGTTTCTTTCTTTCATATGAACTACCTCCAGTCACTTGGTCCCCTTGAATTGCTGTCTCACCTCTCCAGAGGAGTTGCAAGTGCTTTCTCTCAAAGCTTTAAGCCTTAGCAGGAATGCTCCTTTGCCCAACTTCTTGATTATTTTGAAACTTCCTAAAGCTCCTGTCATGTGGATCCAAGTTTAACCATAGTCACTTCGGACTTTTAACCATAGTCACTTTGGACTTGATTTTGTTTCCACAATGATGTATGTCAGCAACCACAGAGTGAGCTTCTTGTATTTTTATATCAATATGATACCCTTTGTTTATTTGTTCCTCAGAGGTTTCACTTTCGCTTATGTAATGGGTTACGGCATTTTTTGGCCATGACCTCATACTGGGATCTCCTTTTCCTTTGTACCTCCTGTGCGTCATATTCTTGACTATTCCCTGGGATCTCTTAGATACAATACTCTGAGCTGGTGGGCGGGAGTGGGTGGGAGCCAGATTACATGACTTCTCCACCCTTCCCCACACAAGAGCTGCCTGGTTTGTTGCCCAGTTATTTTGTGAACTCAGTCTTTTAGCATTCCTCAGAAAATGCACTGGTTTAAGACTACAGCTACTACCAAAATCACTGGAGTTAGGTGGGATTGAAAGATTCTAGCCTCCACTTTTGGGTTGGGCAGTACACCAGAGTCTCCTAAACTCCAGAATTCAGAGATATATTGACCCTGTTCCCCTAGAGTCTGTAATTAGAAGTGGCCAGTTCCCTATGTGTCTCAGCCTAGATTACTAAAAGGTCTTGAAATATAAATATAAAGTTCTCAAAATATGATCATTCCTTCATTTGGGGTTCATTTTCTAAGCTCCTCTATATTCTCATATACAGTTGTCTATTTAGATAGCCAACAGGCACCAGAAACTTAACATACCCAAAACCAACCTCCTGCTTCATGTTCCCACCCAGTGTTACTCTCCTAATGACACTGCTGTTCACTCAGATGAGCAATCCAAAAAACTAAGAACATACTAGATCCCATCTTCCTTTTCCTTCACCTTTTACATCTACTTTGAAATCCTGTTTCTACTCCTAAAACATCTACATTCATCCAATTTTCTTCATACTCATGAATATCACCATTATCACTCTAGTCCAAGCTACTGTCTTCTCTTGCCTAGATGACTAAAATCCCTGAGCTCCCCAATTCCATTCTTGTCCCTACTGTGTTCCTTTACCACACAGCAGCAGGGGGACAGAGCGTACTGCTGCTGTCCTTAAAATTTTGCAAAGATTCCTCCTGCTCACAGAAAGGAAAAAAACCCAACTGCTCCCACTCACCTCTCAGATCACATCTCACACCACTCCCCATGTCACTTACTGAGCCTCAGACACATTGGCTTCTTTCTCCTCCTCAAAAGTGCCAAGTTATTTCTCACTGGGAGTCTTTGCACTTGATATATCCTTTGCTTGGAATATTTTCACTTTATTTGTCACTAAGGTCTCTCTTCAGTAATTCAGAAATCTTCCAGTATCTCTATTAACTTCTTTTACTTCATAACAATTCTTCAGATCTAAAATGATCTTGAATATTAATTTGTTCAATTGTTTATTACACTGGTCAACAAATTTTTACAAAAGTCATGTTCCTGAAATAAAATTATTCATTTCCTATCAATTTGTATGTGCTCAACATGAATATGACAGTCAAATTCTCATTTTGGCTCTAGTTCTTTTGTAATCTGCAATAAATGGATGTTTACATCATGACATGCATGCCAATAGTAATAGGCCTACGGTTAATACCTGTAAAAAATCAAGTCATAGACCACTTCTAGATTTCTTCGCTTGTCTCTTGTACAGTTGTTCAGGAATAGAATAGATGGAAGATGGTTTCCATTGTGCAAAAGCACAGCCTTAAGACTCAATTTCGAAGAGTCTAGAAATAGTCTCCATTCTTGTGGGTCATGAGTGATTTCTAAGGCATTCATGAGGCCCTCAATATTGGAACAGAATACCAGAGTACTTTCCTTTCTGAAGAAAGGCTCCAACTGCTGGTGGCACTTTCAGTATAAAGTCATTGTGGCATCTTCTTCTAGAAGATTCCATTGTTGGAGTCCTGATTCTAGCAATTCTGCCTTGTTCTTGGATAAGTCCAAATCACGAACCAGGTCATTTAGTTCTTCCTGTGTTAGTCTGTGTGGGGTTGATGATGCACCACAGTGAAAATCTGGATCACTGCATATGCTGATAGAACAGAAGAACAGGTCGGCTCACCCTTGTACTCATCAGATAAATCAAGAGAATATTCTGCTGGAGGTTCTGGAATAGGAAGTCCCTCACCATGTGGAACTGGTCTCAATGCAGATGGAATGTTTAGGTAGACTATTCTCTACTTCTTTTGCTTTGTTATTCCACCAGAAAGAGGAGTAACAGAAAGCAGAAGTAACAGTCTTTTTGTGGTTGCTTGGCTCTCTCCACACCATCGGGATTGCAAACAGCATTGATGGTCTTCTGCCATTTCACCACTGTGAAAGCTGTGTTGTACATGTAGCACAGCATATATGCGGGACCCAAGGCTTGTCTTGGTTACCAACCTTGCATGCGAAGTAAAGATGATAAGCCTTCTTCACTTGAGAAGTAATACTTTTCTTCTGGTTGGCAAATGTCACTTCCCCACAAATAGAGCAGAAATTGTCCACGCTATTAACGCACTTTCAAGGTATTACTGTTCTGCATTGTGCCTAAATGGATAATATAATAACAGTTCTATGTGACAGTAGCTTAAACTGTCTCGCACAAAGTCTGAAATATTTTCAATGCTCAACCTTCCCGACAGGGCTTTATCTAGTGCACTGCTGACGGCAGCTTACTTCAGCAGCAGCCTGGCAGTAGTATTGATGCCATCAACTCTGGATGATGTGTGCATAGTGGTATTATGCAATGCAATGCAATATTACATCATTCTAGGCTGATTTAGGATGTTGTTGCAGTCCTATTGGATAAATTTACACGGTGAAACATAGAGAATGAATTATATGAAATATCTTCAAAACGAGAGCTAACAAAAAATTTTCAGGGTTATATTCATGTTCAGCACACCAAGATAATACAGATTAGGGCTTTTTTAAGTCAGTAACGATCTCACTGTTGACCAGTGTTATTTGTCTTCTTCATCCACAATACAAGCTTGATGAAGAAAAGAATTTTGTCTATTTTGATGACAACTATATCTATGGTGGATATTTTTTAAATTAATCATTGTATGAAGTAATAGACAAGCAAATGCTAGCAAGTGTGCTTCTTTCTCACTTCTGCCTGGTCTTTTTAGATTTCATTTATTGTTTTTTTCTGCTACGATTTCCCTTTTATTTCTCTAATCATTTTAAGTAATTTACATTTCATGTATGATGAATTCTGTTTTCTGTGGTTTCTACTGACTTTCATTCTTAATTGTTTGTTTCCAGTGCAATTTGTCATTTTAGATGATGATCTCACGTTCAGTGGTATTTTATCTGTTAGAATTCTGTGAGGCCTGGTGGCTATCCCTCCAAAGAAGATATGTTTCTACCAGGTACCCTGGGATGCTACCTACCTAGAACCAATTTAAACTGATTTTTCTGGTAAAGTTTCCCAGCTAAAAATATAATTTATATTATATACCACGTAAATAATATAAATTCAAATCATAAACTAGTGTGAAAGGGATCTGTGCTTTTAATGTCTTTTGAGCCTAGGTCAAAACATGCAAGGTTTCCTGTTTGTTTGTTTGTTTTGTTTTGTTTTTTCCCCTTGCAAATAAGCAGATCTTTTCTAGTCTACCCCTTTACTGAGTATTCATCTTTTTGTGAGGCTCATTTTTAAGTAGGGATCTCAATTCCCTCTCTCCATCTTATAAGGGTACTAAGCCTTATCTCCTGTCTTCCATAAAGTTCCTAAAACCAAGCCACAAGGTCGCTGAGCTAGACAGACTTCCCAAAGCAGCAAAGTTTCTGTGACAGTTTATCACTCTATATTACTCTGTGTGTGTGTGTGTGTGCATGCGCGCACACACGTGCATCTATGAGGCTTTTCCTAGTTTACATTAGAGTTTGGTTATACATTAAAAGTATATTTGCTATATTGTATCTAGAATATCCAGATGTTTTGTCAGCCTTATAGCTAGATATGCTTTCTACAAACATCTGGTGTAGTTCTGGGAGACAGAACCATCAATTTATCAATCATCATCATTTATTGAGTGTTTTTTCTGTGCAGACACAAATAACCCAGTACAGATGAGAAGTACTGAAGTGCTGAAAAGTACGCCCACAGTGATGTGAAGATACAGAGGGAAAAGAAACCAATTCTGATAGGGGATCTGGAAAGACTGCAGATAAACAGGGTTGGATCTGGACAATAATAATACCTAACTTTTATCTCCTGCCTATTTTGGATCAGCACTGTGGCAAGTAGTTCACATGGATGGCCACCTTATCCTCATAACAAAGCATAACATTTGAACTGTTCTTATCTTGATTTTATGCCTGAGGCACAGAGATTTCAAGTAATTTGTACAAAGTCCTACAGAAACTAATTTTCAGTCAGTTCCTGAATATAAATGCAAGCACTCTGAGTCCTGATCCAAGGCTTTTAGGTATGCTGCATTATGCTTTAACACACAAGAATTGGAGGAAGGCACTCCATTCATTCATTCATTGAAGAAAACCGTGCCTTCCTTTAAATCATTGTAGGGATTATTTGAGATATTATAAGGAAAAGGAGATAGTACAGTGCATCCCATACAATAAGCACTCCATAAAGCAGTCTATTAAAAAAAAAAACAAGCATAATAAGCATAAAGAAACAAGCTCAGAGTCACAGAGCCAGATCTAAGGTACT
Source organism: Scalopus aquaticus (assembly GCA_004024925.1). Lineage (NCBI taxonomy): Eukaryota > Metazoa > Chordata > Mammalia > Eulipotyphla > Talpidae > Scalopus > Scalopus aquaticus. Next base: position 20,193 of record PVIJ01005843.1, on the reverse strand, counting down.
AAGAGAAGATACAAGCAGGAAAAATTCAGAAGGTTCAGCCAAAGAGATAGCCCTGCCTGTAATGGACATTCAATGAACTGGGTACAGTTAGGTCAGATTGTAAAGCACTTTAAGAGTCAGGGGACTTCCTCAGAGACTTTCATCACAGCTTATCCTTTCCATTAAAGGTAGCACAAACAAAAATTCTGCCATGGCTTTGCCCAAAGGGTCACAAATTCCCAATAGTTGAAAAGCTATTGTAGATTAATGGAGTATCTGAAATTTTACACTGGTGAGCAACTGTGAACATGACTCTAAACCACTTTCTTCTGTAAAGTAAGGCTCCATTCCTTAGGGGTCCTTTTCTCTCACTCTTCAAAGTCCTACGTCATAGTCTAGTCTCTGTACTGGCTGGAATATTTATACTCACTTCCAGACTCACTTCTGGGGGCAGTTGCCCTACTGCCTCCTCACCCTGTCACTTCCTTTTCTTTCTTCCTTTCCCAGGATCAGCTTCAGGAGAACTTCCACAGACCAAGAAGCCACAGGCCATCGGGAAACAATCTTTTCTCTTGTCTGGAGCATAGCTATACCAGGTTAGATTTGGCCCAAGGAGCAGTATGACTAAATCAGCAAATCAACCCAAAACTGTTGGGTAAGAAGTTGTGCTTACCTAACAAAGGATGTCATTGTCTTTTCATTAGGTTAGTTGACCTACATTAAAACTTTAAGATCTTGGGTACAGGGTCTCCCTGGTGGCACAGTGAGTTAAGCACAGCACTATGAAGCTATCCAGACAAACTGCAGTAGGAGTTCAATACCCAGCCAGGGAGATTCAGACATGGCGCAGCAGACCTCTCCTGCCTCGCCGGCTGTTCCTCTCAGCAGTGTATTTCTGATCTGCCTGTTCTGCTCCCCACTCTGTGTCTGGTGAATCCTCTCACCACCCCACACCTCTGGCCTACACCCCAGCTTGTATGCATCAATAAATAAATCTTAAAAAAAAATATTGGGTACAGGTAGAGTATCCGGAACCAATAGGATGAGGATCTAACTGTCCATGCCAGGGGGGAGCCAGCTACCAGCTATAGCTCATCTCATGTCTAAAGTGTTTCCTCACCCAACTATGAAAATGACCTAATTGTGTACAGACAACAGCAATTGTACAGGAAAATAATACAGTAATGCAAATATTCAAACCAAATTGGAAAAGCAAAGCAAGGAGCCAGAAAACATTAGATCATTCAAATTGCAACCTGGCCAAGACAGCATCTGGGCGTGTATCCTCTATTCAGTTTTTGTTAACATACCAGTCCTAATGCTTCTTTGCATTTATAGAATAATGGCTTGGTATTTGCACAAAACCCTTTGTGTGGCCGCATTCTAAGGGACAAGGTTTCTCAAAGAGTCTCTTCAGAAGGGGTAGAGACTTCCCTTTCTGAAGGGGAAAGATTTCATAGCCTTCCAGGTCAAAAAGCCTTCCAGGCCTTTTTCTCTCTGAAAGGATGGCTGGAGGAGGGATGTACCTTTGGCCAGCGTATATGTTTTAACTGTGTGACCAGAGCTGGCTGTGTTCATTTTCCTTCCTTACTGGGTCATTTCCACTTTATTTCTGAAAACAAAAAACAATTGATTGAAAAAAGAGTCTTCCTGAATGAACTTTGGATCCCCTCCTTTGATTTGGACAAGAAGCAAGGGGTGTTCCCACTCTTCTCCTTGACATCCTAAAGCTGGTTCAAGTCCACCTGAGAATCTGAAGGATAGTGTGGTCTCTCCTGGCACAGTCTTTTCCGTGTTTGTGTTCTGAGTTTATGTTCCCAAACCCACACTTCCCCCCTTTAATGAGGAAATCACCACTGACCAAGCTCTGGAATCTGGAGCCATGGGTGGACTCCAACTCTGCCATTGTGGGATCTTGGACAGGACGGTGACCTCTTAAAGTTGTGGCTCTCTCATGTATTAAGGGAGAATAATAGTATCTAGCTCCTGGGTTTCTGAAATGTTACAAAGAGTGTCTCAGAGAGCCTGGCGCCTTGCGAGTGTTCAGAAATGTTAGGTTTTCTCGTTATCACCATTTGGCTACCCCTCAGCTTATCCCCTCCCCCTAGTAGACTATTGGATACCCCAGCACAAGTGCTGTGAGGAAGCAGCCAAGGAACATTCTTCATTTCAGCACCTGATCATCACAAGTTTCTCTGGTTTGTGAATGTGAAACACGGAGAAAGTCTTAGACCTAGTGAAATTCTTCCCTCCTGCTAGGGGGTGCTGGACCCTCCACTATAAGAACAGGAGTAAATCATCACGCAACTCTAAGTTGCTTACTTGTTTGAAAATGTCTTCATTTTGTGGCGTCTCCATTTGTTAGCACATATGAGACCTTAAAAAGATGAGGGTGGGAGAAGGGAGGGGAAGAGAAAAGCAGGGAAGGAAAATCATGGACCTCAGCAGCCTAACGGGCTTCTACTCAGAATAGCCCATGCCTCCAACCCCACTCTGGTCCTCAAGGGGCACACCCCAGGTTGCTTCGGGTTGGGGATCAAAGCACAGATCTCATAGCATTAGGCACCCTTGGGAGCTAAGCCAGGAGAAGTAGAATAAAAGGAAAGAGTCCTGGATTCAAATTCCTGTACTCTTCCTCCCCATCCTCGGTCCACTTGGGCAAGTTGCTAACCTCGGTCAGGCTGGAGGTTTTTTCCTTTTGTAAAATGTGGCCAGTAGCAGCACAGCTTTGGGAGGATCGCTGGGACGGTAAAATAGGACTGGCGCCCCTTGGCTCGGTGGAAACGCGCGGCGACTGCAGAGATGAGCCATCCCCGCCTGGCTGGGAGGGGCCAACAACCCCCGTGCCCCCCACACATACACCCATCCCCCCTGCGCCGACAGCCACACGCGGTGCTGGGGGCGGTCGCGCCCGGCCTCCTGCGGGACCTGACCCGGCTTCTTCACCTGAACTGAGCCGCTCTCACGTTCCACAGGCCAGGGCCAGGGCCCCAGGAGCTCCGCGTGCGTCAAGCACCAGCCGCCAGAGCTCCCGGGCTGGGACTGGTGCTCGTGAGTCGGGCAGTGGTCATTGTCCTGCCGGAGACCAGCGCCAAACTGGCGGCTTATCGGTCACCAAACTGGGGCCCTACTTAGTCACAAGTGTTGCAACCCAGTTTCTGATGTGCTAAAACCTGCAAAGAGAAGATTTAAAGAGCCCAAGTTTATGCTTGTGTTTGTTGCCATGGGATTTGGTTCAACTGTATACAGATGTAGTTGTGTGGGGTTTTTTTTCCAATTAAAAAAAAAAACCTTTCAAGCTGTGTACTGCAGTGGACAAAGATTACGCCATGTTTGTGTTGCAATGTTGCTATGGAAGTTCATATGGTTTTATTTGGGGGAAATTTGCAGAAAAATCGAAGGAAGTCATATGTATGCATGACAAACAAACATGAAGTTTCAGAAAACAGGCCTCCAAACAAATATTGGAATTAAGAGGACTCCAGACAAGAAATGAAATCTGAACGATGGATGTCTGGGTGCTGCTCCACCTGCTGGGGTCCTAACCCAGGGAGAGTCAGGATTTAACTAGCTCTACCACTAACTAGCCCTGAGAAGAGAAGGGACTGAACCATGCTGACTTTAGCTTTCTCCCTCTCTGAAACAGGAAGCAATTTCCCTTACCTGCATCACTGCTATAGAGAGGAAACAAGACGACAGGTCATATGCAGCATACATTAAATGCTCAATAAATGGTGGCCATTGTTCTGGAGTCACAATGTTGCTTCAAGGATGTGGGCCATCCATCAAGTTATCTTTTGGGACTTGAAGTCTGGGGCACTTTGGGCAAAGCCAAAGATATTCAGTGCTGGCCAAACTCGATTTTGTGGCAAGTAATTATCCAAGTGGACGATCACTGAAGAGTATCTTCAGCTGTCAAGGATTGACAGGTTGTCTGCTTTGAACAATGAGGCAACTAAGTTAGGCAGGTTGGTGGCAGTTTGGACAGCATTGACTATCTTTGGCTTTGCCCAAAATGCTCCAGACTTCAGGTCCAGTATCTGGTTCTGATCCACTCCATATCACCAGCTTTGGTCTAGCCCCTCGTAGGTTTTGGCACCTCTGGGAGCACCACAGACCTAGCTCCAAAGTCCTCACACCTGCTACCCACTGTGAAGGAACACTTCCGGAGGGCTCAATAACTTTTAATTTTAGCATCTTAAAGTCTTCCTTTAAATCTTCAAGTTAATTCATGTAGACTAAAATCTGCCAGGGAAGTACTCTTTCTATGGCTTGCATTTAGAAAAATTCATAGACCTATTAGAATTCTGTTTGCCCCCTTTGCTAACTGCCTCCCCACACACAATGCTGAGAACTGTGGGAACTGTGATCACTGGATCTATCTAGGTCTCTGTTTTTTGATCTGGAAAAAGAAGATGCCAGGTCAGGTGAATTCTAAAATCCTTCTAGACTTAAATGACAAAATGGGATTTCATTCATTTGACTTGAATAGAATACAATAGGTCTCTTTCAATATTCTAGACTTTTGAAAATCTAACTTACATTAGGAAACAATGACTGGAGGGCAGTCTATATCCTCCCAACAACATGGTGTTCTAGTTTCTCTTGAGGCACCCTCAAAAATAAACATCTAAAATACCCCAACTCACCCATGCTTTTCCTGGGCATGTTCTTCTTTACTCCAACCTGGGGACTCCTCAGTCAAACAGACTTTTCCTCAACTTGCCAGGGCATGTGTAGAAATGATTGAATGAACTTTTTTACTTTGCATCTGCTTTTTCAACACCTTTGTTATGACTCAGGTCACTTTTAAAAAACTAAAAAACAGTGAAAGGGGGGAGGGGAACCTACCAAATTTTGTTTATTAACTTAAGCCACACAATTGTCATCACTCTGGATAATTCGATTGAAGTTTTGTTGTTGTTTTCCTGGAAAAATTAGGGGACAAATGTTCATTCATTCATTCTTTATAATAAAGTGCTCCAGGGCATAATTTAAACTTTTCTATATATGTGTCTTTGCTAGAATCCTAAACTTAAAAAAAAATTGTCTGCCACATTGGCTAATGGTACCAGTCACCACATTAATAGAGTAGATATTGCCTCTCACATTAAGACATTAGCTGTGGGACTATCTAATGAGGCTAACCATGTGTCTAATAATAGGCTTGCTAATGACTCTCAAAACCCACAGCTTTTTCTCTTCCTTTTGGCCCCTCAACTATTTTGAACTTGGGTTATTCATTGACTGAGGAATTGGAGTGAAGGCTTATCTTTGCTTTGCTCTCCACTGTGCCATTAACCAGTGTGTGACCTTGGACAGAACTTTACCTTGTCTGGACCTAGGTTTCCTCATCTGAAAAGCAAAGAACCCCGCCTTCGGTCATCTCTTATGTACCTACTGGCTCTGACAATCCAGAACACTGCCATTCTCTAGCCTGGGGAGGCGGTCTGCTGCCAGCTACTGTTGACTCTTGGAACTTCTATTCACATGAGACCGAGTCAGACTCCTCAACTCTAAAAATCCTTAGCCCTTGCACTCTATATTATTACTCCAGGAGTCCAGAAAACTTTTGTTTAGACTTGGGTTCAAAACTCCAAAGCCACTAAGAACCTCCCATTTCAAGACTAATCCAAGAAGTAGAGCCCTTCCCAGGGCAGGTGGGTCATATTTCCGCATGTTTGCTCTTCCACCTGATGTTTGCTTATCTTCTGTTCCGTTTTTTTTTTTTGTACCCTCTTCAGATTCCAGCCAGTTGAAATTGTGTGCCCCTATGAAATCCTTCCCTATGGGCATATCTCTTCTCTATTTTCTCTTTGAAGAAGTTTCTACCAAGAAATATGATGTAATTTTATGGACTACAGCCAAATGAGGTGATAGGTAGTTATCCAGGAGTGGCCTCCCAGGCCAGAGAACCAGTTGATCCTGGTGTATGGTCTGAGAGTTGGCTCTGACCTTGACAGACCCTCTCCCATCCCTGACTAGCTGTGGGAGTACCTGGTCTGCCCTCACCATTTCCTCTTGTCTGCAATGAGTAAGAAAGACCTTTCAATAGGTGCTAGATTGAAAAGTCACTAAAAAGTAACATGCTTTATACAGTATTTTACTACTCATCAAAGAAAATCTTTACAAAGTGTTTAAATGGAATATTCTTTATGGATAAGGTTTATTTTCAATGTCTCCCATAAGCTATTCTTTTCCTGTGCTTATTCCTTCTTCCTTTTCTCTCCTTGCATATCCTAAGTGAAAGCTGAGGGCTGATTTTTATATTATCGTGAATTGTCTGTAACGTTTTTTCCTGCTAGGTAACTAAATATGATCATAATCAGTTTGAAGGGATACGTGGCAGACAACACAAGCATTTATTATAGATTGGTAGGGAAATAAAGCAGAGGTCTTTTGAGGTCCAGGCAACAAAACCTTCAAGGAGAAGGCCCATGTGGGGAGGAGGAATGCCGTGTCCAAAGGAAGGGGTTTGGTATTATATTATTCTGGTAAGTCTGAGTCTTCCATAGGGCACATTCTTCGTCTCCCCTTCTTGGGCTGGACCAAGAACAGACAACACGCAGAGCTTCAAAAAGACCTTTCTGGAAGGGTAGACCACAAAAATGCGGTCCTGCATGGTGCCTTCTGAGCCAATCTGGGCAGTGATGATGGCTCCACACGAATGTGTGGACTGGTTCTGCTGCTTAACAGCTCATATCTGTAAATAGATATTCCTGTCATTGCCAGGGTAGGAATGGGGTGAGGTTAGGCACTGATTTGACACTAGGATTTCAAGTTCATAAACTTAACAGGTCGGACAACAGTTCCAACTTTGCCCATTGGTACATTGTTCCTGTATATTTTGATTCCTTTCCCAAACTGGTATTTTGTCCCGCGTATTGGAGAGCACGAGAGCAAACTAGCAGATGGAATGCATTAGTTACATCTCTTTTCTTAGGCCCTTTGCTGATATTAGTGAAAGCTGCTTTGCTCTCTACTTGGACATAATTTTGATTTCACTTTAAAAGTAACATTTGCAAAGGGAATGCAACGCAGCGCTTTGTCATGATTCCTCCTGTTCAGGGAATTTGAGAGTTGAGCTTTTAACAGTGATTGAGGCCTCAAAAAGCATGCCTTAGTGAGCTGTGGCTGCAAAAGTGATCATCAGAAAGGCTGCTCCTTCCTCCCTTCTCTTCACTCCAGCATAACTTTCCGCAAAACTTGCCATGCAGGACTGCTAGCTTTCATCATTAGATACACCTGAAAGTGACTGTTACTATCTAGAGCCTCTTTGAGGTGTTTGCGAAGCCATTTAAAGAAACTCAGGGGTTGAAGTCCAGGTTGAGATGTGTGGATGACATGCTGGGCTTCAAGCCAGGGAGCTCTCCTGCCCCCTGTGACTATGTAGGTGTTTCTCTCCACCAACCTTCTCCCTTTGCAAAGCAGCAGAGCAGCTCTCCTCCCAAGCCTGTGACTATGAAGGCCGCGCTTTTAGCAAATCTGTCCCTTTTTAAGCAGCTCTTTCTGCCTGCTAGTGTCTGTACAAGTGTCCTTTCCTTTCTTTTCCTTTTTTATCATAAACCTGCCATTTTGGATTTAAAGAAAAAAACAGACTTCAAGCCAGTAGAGGCCTTATCAGTCATAGCAAGGGCCTTCATTTATTCAAAGTTATTGCGAAGAATCAAGAAATTCCATGATGTGGATGAATCTCACCAGCACAATGGGGAATGAAATGAGTCAGACACAAGCGTACATGCAGCAAGATTCTTTTCATAAAACCACAAACTGACAAAAATAATCTGTTAAGAAATCAGAAGAGTGGCTGCCTGTGGTCCCTGAGGGGGTGGGCCATGTCTGAGAAAGAGCACAAGAGGGATTTGGGGGAGACTGCTAGTACTCTGTAATGTAAGATACTAGTTATATGCATAGATTCAGTTTGTAAAAATGTATCCAGTGCATAGCGCCTGCAAGGCACAGAGCAGGTTTTCTATGATCTGGGAGTGTGGGTGCAGGGCATGTGTGCCTGATTGTGGACACCTGGAGCATGGGCATGCACGCACGTGTGAATGGCACACCTGAGCCTAGATGCTGGGCTAAAAGCAGAGGCAGCGGTGGCAGAGAGGACAAACGACAGCCATGGAAGTGGCGAGACCACGAGAAGACGGAGAGAGAAGGTCAGAGAGAGCCCAGAAAAAGAGTGCAAAGATTTGTGGGGGCCTGGGAGACTCAGTTGCCTGCCTGCCTCACAGCCCCTCCTGCCTGGCCTTCCTTGCATGCCAGCCTCCCTTGCCTGGTGAACCGGGTACCTGGGTCTCTGAGAGAGCATTAAAGCCTGAAAAACCCACTGAGGGCTCCAGCTCTCTATCAATCAGCCTGAATCGATAGTGGACCTGCCCTCTGCATGTTGGCACAACAAAGACCCATCCCCCTCAGAGCCCCAGCACCTGTCCCCAGACTCTGCTTGTGTGCAGTGCGAGCAGCAGTAGGTGGTGGGCATTTTACCACCTGCCACCAGAGGCCCCACTGGGGCTCAGGCTGCAGGCAGAGTCCAGGAGTGATAGTGAGTGGCAGTGGTTCCCCTACCACACCACCCCAGGGCATGCATCCCCTGGGGCGGGCTGCAGGGACAAGTGTGGGGCCCCAGCTCCTCCAGTACTTTGGCTCCTCCCAGCTGCAGGCAGTAGAGGACCCCGTGGATTTGGTGCCTGGAACAGAGAATGGACTGGTCAGGTGCAAGCTATGAGCTGATTGGTCAATGGTCCAATCAGACTTGTATGTGGAAGACCCTGAGAGGGCAGCAGCCATCTTGGGACGCTGGCTCACACTCTCAGGCTCTCTCACAGAGCTCTGTTTTGAGCTCTTAAGGACAAGCAGCTGACCTCCAAAGAAAGAAGAGCTTCACAGAGGCCAGGAGCCGCCACCCTCTGGCCTGCCTCTGACATCACCTGGAAGAAACACTGAAGGCCCCAGGCCTGGTGTCTCAAAGTGCTGTTTGGTGTTGGTGTGAGCCAGCAACTCACAACTGTTAACACAGGGTTTCCGACACCGCTGCCTCCTAGTGAGCAGTAGTGACCAGCACTACTGGCCGGTGCTGTCCGGCTCTGGTGACGGGTGAGTGACACTCTGTGTCCAGGTCACCTTTGAGACTTGCTAGTCGTTCGGCACCACCCCCTGGTGCTGCTGCCTCCATTGCTGTCTGGTTCAGTTTCTGGTGCTGTCCATCCTGACCTTCACACTGTTGCCGCGGGCTGCTACGGGTCATCGCAGCAACCCCGCCTGTGAGCACCTCCAGCTGCGGTGAGTTGGATCCTGGACTGCTTGTCCATGTGGCATGAGCTACAGGTCATTGGTGGGATGGATGCCGTCTTGGATGAGCAGCCTCTTGTTTTGAACTTTAAGAGACTGTGGACACTATCTAGGGTGAGAATAGGTGGCCACTTGTGGCCTTGGAAATGCTGTTTTCCTACTTGTAAATAAACCCCATTATTGTTGTTCCCTGAGACTGAGTAGTCTTGCAATTGTGCGTGCAGGTAAGAACCCACAGACAGTGACTTGTTCTCTATTGGTGATTGTCCTTTGGTTGGCTAGAGCCCTGTGTTAGCTCTGTTTCAGAAATATATGTCTGCATTTAGTTGTATAGTTGGCCTTCTGTATCCAAAGGTTTGTCATTCACAGGTTCAATGAGCCTTGGATTGAAAATACATGCCACACATTAGGCCTAAGATGACTGCATCTGTACCAAATATGTACAGCTTTTTTTCCTGTCATTCTTCCCCAAACAATTTAGTTTCACGACTATTTACATAGCATTTATATTGTATTAGGTATTGTAATTAATCTAAAAATGATTTTAGTATCCAGGAGGGTATGTGTAGGTTATATACGCAAATACAATGCCATTTGAAATAAGAGACTTGAAAATCTGTTGATTTTGGTACCTGCTGGGGTCCTGGAAAATACCCCATGGATACCAGGGGATAGCTGTGTGTATCTTGAGCATCTCTGGAAACATACTGGAAGAGTGCTTGCTCAAGGGTGTCTGGAGACAGAGAAAGGAGAACTTACTTTTAACTCTTTCCTTTGGTGCCTTTTGAACATGTATCATGTGCTCCAATACTTGATTCAATAAAATGCGTCATTAAAATATTAAAGACGACATTATGCTAAATGAAATAGGATAAATACAGTGGGATCCCCCCTAGATAAGGTACCTTGAATTGCCAAATTCACAGACAGAAAATAGAATGGTGGTAGCCAGGGACTGGAAGAAGAAGGGGTTGGGAACTACTGCTCGATGGGTGCAGAGTTTCAGTAGGAGACGATGAAAAATGTTCTCAAGATGGATAATGCTTATGGTGGCATAACCAATTGAATGTACTTAATACCACTGAACTGTACACACTTGAAACATTAAATGGCTAAAGTGCGTGCTTCAGCAGCACATATACTTAAAAATGGTTAAAATGACAGCCTTCATTGTATCTATGTTGTGCCATAATTTAAATGATTTCAGTAAATTAAACTTAGACAGCAACTGGCTCTGTTATTTGCAAGCTGTGTGACCTTAGGAAATTACTTAACACTTCTTGTGCTGGCTGTTTTCTGTGCCACCGCATGAATGGTATAAGCATTCAATAAAACACACACAGCTCCTGAACTACTGGATATATTTTAATGAAATTTTAAATGCATAGAGATTAAAGCTTCTAGACTGAGTATGATCAAAGAAATAGCTCCTAATAGTTCCAAATAAATCCACTGTGGCATGAAAAACCGGACACTAGAAGAGCACGTGAATACGTGAATATGTGAGCGGAGCAAAAAGTGTTAACTTCCTTGTGTCTCCATATCTTTGTTTTCTCATCAGCGGTGTATGCTAGCAGGGTATCTATCTTTTGGGATCTTTGTAAGAATTAAATGAAGGAATGCACATAAAAAAAATCTTAGACTAGTCCTTGAACATATGTGCTTAAAGTGGTATCACTTTTAAAATGTTAAGTAGAAGAGAAGATTTCAGCATTGTATATATAATAACACCCAGTTTTTTGTGGAGAGGATCTATACGTGTGTGTACATAATGTACTACCCACTCATGCCTCTATCGTATGTTTATCAAATACCCTCTGTGTGCCAGATAAAGTGCTAAGGGTAGTGAGCATGGAGTGTTGGGCTAGAGAATGGTGGTTGTGATGGGATTCCTATTTAAATAGAGAGGTGACAGGAGATTTCTCTGAGTAGGTGACAATTCTGAGTAGATAGTAGCAGAATACTGAAGGAGATGGCCATACAAAGACAAGAACTTTCCAGACGGATGAAGTAGAATGCAGATTCCCAAACTGAAGACCTCTTGTGGTTGAATAAGATTCGTATGAGAGGTTGGAATGTACATAGAAAATTCTAGAAAGACGGGGAAGTAACTGTTAAGAGTGTTCATGTTGGGAAGTGGGAGGTATGAGGAAGAGGGTATGAAGTGGAGAAAAGGAATTTTACTTTTCAACTCATTCCTTTCTACACTATTTACCATAGGCAGGTATTTCACTAGGAGAAAAAAATTCCGGTTAATGAAAAAGGGAGGCATCTCAATGATTACTATTAAGGAATCTAATAACCATTTCCTTCTTTTAAGAATCACCTTATCCTAACTTTCCAGTTACTTTTCGTGACGTGAAATGTAATTCACATCTGCCCATTAGTCTGAAAATAGAACATCCTATCTATTCTGCCTTCTTTGTCTTTGAGCCTCCAATCTTTTTTTTTCAATTCCCTTCAGGGCAACTCTTGAACCATTACATCCACTGTTACTTTTACTTTTTAAAAGGGTTTTCAAATTTCTGCTGGATTTTCACTCTCGTCACTGCAATGACAGAGCACAAAAAGGCCGAGTAGGCCTCTCCCACTGCAGAATGGGAGGCTGAGAGGAGCTGAGGCAGAAAGAGAAAGCAAGCACTGTACCTGAAAAAAGAATTCCAGGGGTCTGTGTGCTTCCTGTCTGTGAGCTCCCATGGGGTGCCCAGTGCCTCGTCCAAGTGGGCATTAGAGTTTTCCTGTAGAGTTTTCTGAAAGACAGATAGTGATTCCAGCAGTGCCAAGTCTGCTTTAGACTCAACCTGAATCAAGACAGCTGTGCATGCGCTCCAGAACAGGTCTCAAAACCAGTTCTGAGCCAGTGTGGGTAGAAGTTTTGATCTGGAAGTCTCCTGGCATTTCAATCTTCTGAAGTGAGCTGGACTTAGAAGAGAGGAAAACAGATCTGTTCTCAGCTTGCCTTGCTGATCATTTCATTGTCGACATGGCAGCAAGTGATTTAAAGTGAAAAACACCAATTTGGAGCCTCACAACAGCCTATTTGTGTGCCAGCTCACACTCCAGCTGTCTCTTGTTTCTCTTTGTTTACTCTCTGGACATTTTGATACCTGTTTTCAACCAGCAAGAAGTACTCTAGTTGAATTTTTTGTCTTCGGCCTCTGGTCAGATGTGACATGTGTGTTTCTTCTCTTCCATGTGTTCGCACTGCCCTCCCCTCGCACTTATGCCACATCCCAAGTGGTCCTGGTTCAGACAACTCCACACATTCAGGACACATATTCCTTTCAGGTTTAACCAATGCAGTCCTATGCCAGGAAAGCATCTCTCCCATCACTTTATGTTTAGAAAACCTGCTCTTTGTCAACTACGAACAATGGTATTAATAACAAACTAGTATTTGTTAAGTGCTTCTTATGCTAGCCAGTGTTCTAAGTACATGGATGAACCCAGTCCTCATCATGACTATGAATTAGTTATTGGTTATTGTCCCTGATTACAGATGTGAAACTGAGACACGGAGAGGTTGACTTGCTTAGCTTTCCTATCTACCAAAGGTCTCTGCTCTCTGAGAAAGCCAGCCATTTTCTGCACATCTAGGTGGCCTGCCAAAAGGGCCCAGCTCTTGGTGAATAAGCCCTCCTTGATCTCCTTGACTCCTCGTTTACTTTCACATCCTGAGGAAAAATGTGTCCCCGGATTCCTCCTGCCAGCACCATCTGTGAAGCATGTGGGCTGATGTTTGAATAAGAATGAGTAAAGGGGAAAGCGGTTTTATGAACTTCAGACTGTGAACTCAAGGAAGAGAGTGAGTCAGGCCTCCACATTCCTGAAATACTTTCAGGAGGCTCAGTGATCTCAGACAATAAGAACCTGAGGCAGAGCTCTCAGGCCATCCTTGGGAGGCCCACACAAGTAAGAACCTAAAGGCAGATGCTGTGCACCTGGTTCCTGTGTGCACTGTGTGGGGTTGGAGGAGATCATAGGCAGAAGACTCCAGAGAGTGCCTCCTCACTTTTGCCCAGTCTGTCCCCAATGCTGAGAAGGCCTTTTCCTACGCCTTTGTCAATTTGTCCTCTGAGGCACAGCTGACGTGTCACCTCCTCTGGCTGTTGCAGGCAGAAGCAGAGGTTCCGTTTTCCGGCCCCACGGGCTTTGTCATGCCTCTGTCATCCTCAAACTCCTGGTTCCTAGAGAAAATAGCATTCAATATGTCTGCTCAATACACTCATTACATCCACTGAGGCTGGTGACAGCTCCCAGGTGAAGGAAAACGTTCTGTCCTGGGTGGAAGGAGATGTGAGCTGTCGGCCCAGCTCTGACCTTGACTTGCCCTGTCGCCTCCCACACCTCACATATCTTGTGAATTCAAATGATTTGCTCTGATCTGCCTCTCTCACATATGGTGGGAGCTTTAACCCCAGGCACTATTCTCGTGTCTATTAAATGTTTACACAGTGATGCGTAAATCCTTGTCTCATACCTTCATCCATCCCTTTCCTTACCAAGGTTAACCCCACAGTTGGTATGGTGTACAGTGGGAAAGTTGTTGTCCACTACGGCCAAAAAAGTGCTTTTGAAAAAATTTATTTTCTTACACCGTTGTTAATATTTAGACATTATTGGAAATCCCCCCTCTGGTGTCATCCCTATAGTTCTCCCACAACCACATCACCCGTGGTCCATCACCACAGTGCTCTTCCCTCCCTTGTTTTGACCCCGCTTTCTCCCCATCCCCTGCTGTATGCCAAACAAGAAGTGTGTGTGTGTGTGTGTGTGTGTGTGTGTGTGTTTGTGTGTGTGTACGCGCACGTGTGCATGTGCATGCTTTGGGGACAGAGCAAACCAAAGGCTGCACGAGTCTGGGCTGTAACACCACAGGGCCCATGGAGCCTCAGATTCCTGAGGCTCTTTGGGTCCTTGAGCAGGGAAGGAGTGAGAGGGCCCACTGGGGACCCATTCTGGGGGTGGGAAAGCTAAGAGAGCAGATTCACAGGCAGGAGAATTCTCTAATAGTGGCATCACTTTCCAAAACAAACAAAAACAGCATGTGAAAGGTGGAATGAGGGCGTGAAACTAACCTAAAGTTCAAGATTTAGATGCTCTGATCCCCTGGCTTTTAGGGTAAACTGCTTTTGGCTGTTTGCTCTTTTAAAACTATCGGGATTGGCAACCGCACCAGTGCAGTGAAAACAAACCCTGTCCTAGAGGTGGGAGATGTGGGTTCTAGCCCATTTCTGGCACTAATGAAGTTACTGGCCTTGGCCGTGTCCTGTACCTTCTTCCCATGTCGCCTCATCTGTGGCATCAAGTATTTGGGCTGGGAAAAACCTAGATGAGATTCGGTGAGCACTTCCTTGCTCTCGTGTCCTCTACATAAACATTTCTCCAGTGACCAATCTGGCCCTGGTCCTAGCCTCTACTTTTACATGTAATAGGATTGTCACCTAGTCATTCCACCCTCCGAGAGAGGAAGGAGGAAGTGTGGGTAAATGCAGGTGCATATGGCACACATTCAATCAGATAAATGAGATTTTTTTTATTACCTAATGAGTTTAAAATCTATTTGTAAGCTGGACAGAGGAGGTCCTCTCCCCCTCACCCCCAATCCCAGCCTTGCCTCTACTTTTGCCTTCTGGACCATCCCCACCCCCACCTCCACCTGGTGGTGGCCTTTCCCTGACTCCAGTTGGCCAGTGAAAGCTGCCTAAGGAACCTCGCTTCTGTCATCCTAACCAGCGCTGCCCTGGTTCACCTTGCTGCACCTGCCAGATGCTGTCTACAACCTCCCAGGTAGTTAATGATCTCCCCAGGCAGAAGAGTCCTTTAATAATTTACCAGAGTAGATAAAGAAAAAAGCATAGTTCTCTACTTGGAAGCCAATTAGGCTGGCAATTCAGACAGTATGGATGGAGTTAAGTTCAACTTCAAGTTCAGCTTTTTTTGTATAGAAGCCTTGCCCTATAGCTATGTATATAAAGTCTTATCAGAACTTCATTCAGACATTTAAACATACCAGCACTTTAGGGCTCCTTCACTCCTTGGGGAATTAGCTCTAGAAAACAAAGAAACCCAAAAACCCTAGGATAAAATGAGATTTAAACATTGAAAACCCTCCAGAGAAAGAAAAGTTGCTTCTTATTTTTTGATTTTTTGAGTTCCTTCCGGAATTTGAAAAACATTTTTTGCAGGTGATTGTGTATTGTTTCATTGAAAAGTGCAGACTTGGAGAGAGAGCATGGTGCAGTGATTAAAAAATCAACTTGCTTTGGAATGAGAAACCCTGATTGCAATCCTGCCTTCAACTAATTTTGAGGCACTTTGAGGAACTTACTGAGGTGCTCTGAAATTCACTTTCCTTATCTCTAAAGTGAGAGTAGGGCCTCCCTGGTGGCACAAGGGGTTAAGTCTCAGTACTATGAAGCTATTGGCAGCCACTGCAGCACGAGTTCGATCCCCAGCCAGGGAGTTTCCCACATGGCACAGCAGACCTCTCCTGCCTCGCCTGCTGCTCCCCTCAGCAGTGTATTTCAGTAGATCTGCCTGTCCTGCTCCCCACTCTGTCTCTGGTGAATCCTCTCGTCCACCTACACCTCAGCTTTTGTATGCATAAATAAATCTTTTAAAAAAAAGTGAGAGTAATAATCTTTCCTTGGGATTTTTTTGAATCATAACTATGCAAAAACAACCTGGCTCACATAGGTAGATAATAAATGACGCATCCTCATCATCAACAGGTATACCCATATCCAGAAAAATTTAAATCTTATAAATAAGGAAAAGCAATGTTACATCTCAAAAGTATAACGGTGAAATTGAATAAGGATAAAGATAATAGACTGTAACTCTGGCAGCCCCCAATGAACCGGGTGTCCATGACATGACCCACTACCCCCAACCCGACTCTGGGTTTAGCCATATGACTTGTGACCAGTGAAGCTTTAATAAGTGTTTAGCACTCAGAGGCTTCATATTGGTGTTTGCACAATAGGACTGCCCTTCGGGAACATTCCCTCTCAGAAACCAGCTCTTTGGCTGTAAGAAAGCTGAGGTTAGACAACTGAATGATGAGAAGCCACAGAAGAGAGACCCAAGGATGAGAGGCCATCCTGGACAACCCAGCTCCCTCCAAGCTCCTGGCCGAGTGAATAACTGCATGAGTAGCCCCTCAGCTGAACCTAAACAAAATTGTGGCAAATAATAAATTGTTAGTTTAAGCTACCAAATTTTGCAGCGTTTGTTATACAATTCTCAAGTCCTAAATTTACAGTAAGGAAAGTTAACAATACACATAGAAGAGGCAGACTATCCTCACAGAAGATCATGTAAAATAGACCATTAGATTTCAGCTAACCATAAACATTCATGTACCGTTAAGAAATCAAAACCAAGTTTAACCCACTTTCATCGAACAAATGAATCGATGGATCATAAGTTCCTGCGGTTAGCTGGCTTTCTGCTGAGGTCTGGGGATACAAACAGGTTAAGACCCAATTCTCCCATGCCATGTTGTCTCTTGGATTCTGGAATTTAAGTCTGTACTTCAGTGTGCTGGGGGCAGGGAACACAGGATAGTATGTGCCCACACTTCAGTGGGGACAGTGGCTACGCAAACACTTTGAGTTCCTTAAAGGAGAGAGCATTCAGGGGAGATCTGTCAGACAGCTGAGCCACCAATATCTCATTTGTAGAGCAACCGCGACAAAATCAAGTATATATGGAAGCAAGCAAGCAGGAAAGTTGAGGTCTGAAGATCGGATCATGTGAGGTATAGTTTTGCCCACTGTAAATTTTTATCATATCAAAAAATAGAAGAAAAACAAGGCTGGGCATGCAGGTGGGAATGGAGCATAGAATTTAAAGGACTTAAATACGACATGCAGAAGAGGATTAAATCCATTCTTGAGTGTCAGGAGGAGAGTGATAAACAGTTACTAAAGGTGTGAGGGACCTGGATTTCAAGCTGATATTCAGGAGAATGGGCAACACTTGTGGATCATAAACGGGGAAGAGTCAGAGGGACCTCATCTCATCAATGAGAAAGGCCTGTCAAGGAGCTGGGGGAGGGATTCTGCAGGTGGTGGAGCAGGTACCTTAACTAACCTCCTCCAAAAGTAAGGTGTCATCTTCTGCTATCCAAAACCTGACTGAAGCGTATTAAGAAATAAAAGAGATGCCACCTACTTGCTAATGGTAAGTGGGAGAATTATTTGTCCTCTGATGATAACAAGAGACTGAGCCAGAGGTTAGGATATGAGAATTCAAGCCTCAAAGATTCATAGCCACAGCATTTGATGCCTCTCACCACTTTGAATGGGTCATGAGGACTCATGTTTTCCAGGAATTATTTATCAGGCCCTGGAGGCAGACTCTGAGGTGCAGGTCAAGCCATATGAGCCTGCAGATTTCAAAAGTTTAGCAAAGATGGAGAAAGAGAGCCATCAGTCTCAGGCTTTTGTCATCCGGCATTTCTGCCTGAGTGCTACATGCCTGCTTTAGAACCATCATGAGTGTGCCCATCCTGCTCTCTCCTGGTGCCCTCACCCCTAGACTGCAGAACAGTAAGAGATCTTTTCAGAGGTGCTGGGCCCATTTCCTGTCTGTGCATCGTAGAATGCCAGTAGCACCAGGACAAGGGAAGACTAGAGGTTTGTAGGTCTGTGGGAAGCAGGAAATCTGTGAGCTCAAGTTTAGGAGTCCCTGGACACTTAGCAACATGGCCCCAGTCAAGGGAATCCTTCTACCTCCCCGCCAAGGACTCTGGGTGGGAAGCAGGGGAGTGACAGCAGAGTGCCCTTCAATCGAGCATCTGGGGGTTTCCATTCCCACCCGTCCGAGCCTTTGCACATCCTTAACTCACTACCCAGCTGCCCCACCCTTCCCCCTTTCCACCAAGACTCAACCCAGAACCTGTGCCACGTAATCCTTCCCCCAACTCCCTGAGAATGAGACAGCCTCAGACCCACATTGGGTCCTACCACCCAGCTCACTGAGACTAGACTTGAGGCCAGAGGCTACACTTGTTCATCTCTTTATTCCCCAAGGGAGGTGGCACAGGACCTGGAATGTCACAGATGCTCAGGACACATGGGTCAAACATATGAAGCACCCTTTTTTCTCCCCCACATGCATGTGGGGTGCTCGCTTATGCTCTGGTCTATGGAGGGTACATCCCTGCATCAACTCAGTGGCCCATCTCTCTCCAGTTGGACTTCAACCCTGGTCAAAAATAACTTCATTTTACGGTTAATGAAACAAAAGAAAAGGTTGCTTCTGTTTGCTCCCTCCAAGACAGGCAAGCCCTGGCCCCTAGGGAAAGGGTTTGTTCTAAATGGCACATGAACAGACGAGAACCCTCACAGAGAGAGTCCAGAAAAAAACCTTCAAGTCACTGACCCAGCACAAAGACGCTCCTGTGGGGAAACTCAATATAAAGGTGTGCCTTCCTCTAATGGAATGTGATACACAAAATCCAAAGTCATAAAATAGATAAATCTGGAGGTGGTTATTAACTTTACAAGAGAACTGGCCAGCAGGTTCCTGTAAATAGCGAGCTTCCATAGTCCACTTAAACTGTGATTTTATTTTCAGGAGTTTGATATTACACACCAGTTTTCAGGAGAAACATAAATAGGTCCCCGGGGAGCCTGGCGTCACGGAGTGTCTGGCCAGCAGCTTGTTTACCGGGCCTTATGGAGAGCAGGCCTCGCGCTGCTGGGTGTGCCGGCGCAAGTGGTGCAGGAGCTCCTCCATGTCAGCTCCTGGAAACTGGGTGCTTCCAGTGTTTGGTGTGACAGGAAGAAGCAGGTCTATTTGAGTGGGTTGATGGATTGCTCAGCATATTTTCTTGTAAGAGGAACATAGAATTTATATCAGCTACTAATTCTTTCATTCCAGTGTATTTCCTGCATGCTATCTATGTGCGAGACCGCTATGCTGGGCACTGCAAAGCAGAGAAGGCTATACGATGTGTCCCTGTCCCGTAGGAACTCAGAGTCCAGTTGGACAGACAAGATTCTAGATAGCATTGATTCTAGAAAGTACATTTGTTTACCCTTTAACAACTCTGAAATCAGAATGTGTCTTACGGCAGATGGTGTGACGTAATATAATTGGCCGGTTTTTTATTAGTGATACATAAAATGACGATGCAATTGTCAGTGTCTTGGATGAAATAGGGTATATAAAGATGCTAAGTAATGGTTTAATGCCACAGGACTTTCAGTGGGAGTTGATGTTTGAAGAATAAAATTGGATCCCTATGTGAATATACCTCCATAGGATTCCCTTTGCAGGGAATGACTGTCATGGGTACAAAATAAGATCCCTTTTCCACAGTTATCCAGGGAAGCTGGACTGAAATGCCCTCATCTTCCTCTATCCTAGGAGCAAGAAGTGGTAGTGACCAAGGCCTGGGTCCCTGCCATGTGGACCTATGAGAATTAAGTCAGTAGAACCGGGCCTGGGTACCAACCCTCAGGAATGAGGAAAAAATTGGTGTTAATGCAATTGGTCTTAGATGCAAGTCCTTAGTCAACTGTATACTTTTCAGGACCCACTACTGTGCCTTGCCTATAGCAAACAGGAATATAAATAATACATGTATGAGTGTATATACTTGCAAATAGATAAATATGCCTGTATGTATAGATACATGTCAAATAAATGAATTTGAGTTACTGAGGCCGAAGTTTATTACAAAAAAATTCAAAGTCACTGCTAATCTTGATTTCTTGGCCAAAATTCAGAACAATTTTTTATTTTTTATTTATTTATTTATTTTTTAATATATATTTTATTGTTATTCATGTCTTTTACATTTTGTATTCCCCTTGGGTAACCCACCACCAATTCACCCATGATCACTCCATGGTCCCTTGTGTTCTTTTCTATTCCATTTTGTACGCTTATCCTCCCCTCCCACCC
>PVIJ01005842.1:0-98985 GCA_004024925.1 Scalopus aquaticus | reverse complement strand
GCACAAAATGGAGTAGAAAAGAACACAAGGGACCATGGAGATGGACCACGGGTGAATTGGTGGTGGGTTACCCAAGGCGAAAACGAAATGTAAAAGACATAAATAACAATAAAAATATATATAAAAAAAGATTGTGGACCATGGAGATGGACCACGGGTGAATTGGTGGTGGGTTACCCAAGGCGAAAACGAAATGTAAAAGACATAAATAACAATAAAAATATATATAAAAAAAGATTGTACACATGACAAAATGAGAAATAAATAACAAGTTAGTTTTAAGCGTTCATCAATTAAAGTCATCAATTAACATACCTTAGTATGTTATGGTCTTCGGTATGAAGTGATACTATGCAAGACTTTCCAGAAAGAAGCAAATCTAAAGAACCTATCTCCAAAACATACTAATGCGTGAAAAAAATCCAGTTTCATATTAGTAAGCACAGTATGGCCTAATTACATCAACTAAAAATCAAATGTGCTTATGTTCATAAGTGTATTTAGAAAGTCAGGAAAAGAGTGATACCAAACTGATAATAAACATCACCTCTGCTAAGAGGAGGAAGAGCGAGACAAGCAGCAATGTTGAAGTGCACTTTTGCCTTAAATTTTACTCTTTGGTGTCATTTTAGTTGGTTGGTTGTCATAATAAATATGTGATTATATGTTGCTTATATTATAAATAAATATTGTTTATATAAAAGGGAGCTGTCTGTTAAGATAAGGTTCAAATTACTGACAGGGACTTTAAACTTAATGTTCTTCTGTAAAAGACATAAATAATAAAAATATATATTAAAAAAATAAAAAATAAAAAATAATTAATGTTCTTCTAAATTTTGGTTGTTCGCGGGGCAGATAAGTAATACACATTAGAAAAATAACATTTTGCAGGCAGGATTATCGCAAAGCTAAAAATAATATGCAGGCAGAATGCATTAAAGGTTATTATGAATACACATAACATGTTTTACACATATATAAAGGAAATAAATATTTGAACATCTATTTTTATATAGGACGTTATTCCAAATATGCATAATAAGCAAAAATATGTAATATTGAATCTATAGGAACAAATAATAAGATTTGGAGGAAGAGAAGACTAGCTTTTATTTAAATCTCAGGAGTTTAATCAAGATGTCTTTGGCAACATTCTTTTGGCAAGTGTCTTAACAACTAATGTGAAACAGAGATCACAATGAGCTGAATCTGATTTTAGTTTAGATTGGGTGGTCATCTACATAAAGAAAGTAGTTAAAGAAATGAATGAGGTCTAAATGTCATCAGGCAATAAATGAATTCAGCAAGGGGAAAGGTGAAGACAGCTGAAGCCAAGACCTTGACAAAGTCACCTACAGAGAGAAGGGGAACAAGACATTCCCTCATTCACTCAAGTCATTTTCCAGAACCTTCTCTCCAACACAGGGTAGGTTTTGAGGACAGAACAAAATGGTGGAAAAAATACTATAATGTCTGCCCCCAGGAAGCTTATATTCACTGGAATGCAGATATTAGTAAACATTAACTGGGCATTTATTGTCTTTGCTATGACACTTAAGTATCACATCAAGCTTTAGAAGAATAGTAAGAAATATTGTTTCCTTTATATGGTTGAAGAAGTGAGGATTTGTGAAGTGGGCACTTCACAGTCCTAAGTCAGACAGTTGTGAAGTGACCGGGACTTGATTTGAACTCAAAGTTTATGTGCTACCACATGCCATAATCATGTGTAATGCTGCCAGCTGAAAGGTGCCCAGGAAAGGGGTCATAGAAGTAACACTGGAGTAAAAGAAATACCGAAATTATTTATTAAAGAAGACAGGGACCAAGTCACAGGCCTGAATAATCACCTATTAAGGTGAATAAAGATCATTGCTTTGGGGATTTGAAAGTCGTGTATTCACTTCTGTATTCCTTCAACAAATATTTATTAAGCACCTAGCACACAGTACTGTGTGAGACTTGAAAGATCAGTTTCAGAGCCTCCCTGGAGGCCTAGGTGGTAAGTCTCAGTGCTATCACCGTGATGGCCTGAGTTTGAGCCCCTGCCAGGAAGCTGACCCACATATGACTCAGCAGACCTCTCCTGTCTCGCCTGCTGCTCCCCTCAGCAGTGTATTTCAGTAGATCCACCTGTTCTGCTCCCCACTCTGTCTCTGGTGAATCTTCTCACCTCTGAACCTCTGGCCTACACCTCAGTTCTTCTACACACACACACACACAAAATCAGGTTCATATGTGTGGTGGTGGAAATCAATTGGGAGTAATTAAGGAATGAGTGAAAAATGAAATGATATACATTGAAGACTCCTATGAGGAATGAGATGATGGGGCGGGGGGGAAGACACATGAAGGATTTCTAGGCTACAGTGCAACTCATGTATACGCAGAGATAGGAAGTTCAGTAGAGTGAGATTGAAAATACAGAGAAAGAGGATGATGGCAAATAAAAACACATCTGTGGATGGTGGAAGGGACAGAAGGGAAGCAGACTCCTTTCTAAAAAAAAAAGATTTATTTATTTATGCATACAAGACCTGGGGTGTAGGCCAGACGTGTGGGAGACAGAGTAGGGAACGAACAGGCAGATTGACTGAAATACACTGCTGAGGGGAGCAGTGGGCGAATCAGGAGAAGTCTGTTGCACCACGTGGGAAGCTCCCTGGCTGGAGATCGAACTTTTGCTACAGTGGCTGCAGATAACTTCATAGTGCTGAGACTTAACCCGATGCACCACCAGGGAGGCCACAGGAAGCAGACTCCTGATGCAAATGTTTGTCTTTAAAGAGAAGAGTTCCTTCTCCTTTGGTAGGAGATAGACTAGAATGTAAAGGAACAGAGAAATTTTGCAGTAAAATGTAATCACAGGTAGCTAGACCATTAAGTCTAAATTAGTACACTTTTAGACAGTGATCCTCAAGCATGACTACATGATAAAATTATCTTGGCAATTGTTACAAAGTGTGATGACTGCACTCCACACCACTTAAATAAAAATCTTGTGTTTCTTCAGGGTAAGGATGTCCAAGGCAGTTGGCAAGATTTGAATAGGAAGGAAGAAGGGGAGGCATTATATATGGCAACAACTTGAACAAAATATGAAAAACTAGGAGCAAATAAAGAAATCAATTTGCTGAAAATAAAGGAAGCAAGAAGGAGTGGGGAAAAACAGAAAAGCTGGTCTGTGGGCAGATCACAAAGTATCTTTATAAATTTCCAAATTGCTGCAAAGTAGGTATGTGTGTATCCCATTGCTTCTGATAGCACCAGGGCCCTGGTCTTTTTTTCAAAACTCTCAATACTGTTCACTTTTGTATTCTCAATTCCTATCTGAGTCTGGGTCTTTAGTATAAATGTTCACTAAGCACAAATTGAATGAATAACCTCATAAGGTACAACTCAGATGTCAGTCCAGCATTGAAGTGTCTAGAATCCTTGAGAAAAGTTGAACCGTCCTATATCCAAGCCCAAGTCACTCACTGCAAATATTTTCCTGCATTCCACTCAGATCTAACTAGAATCTCAGCCAACTTCATTTGCTGTGACTTAAATCTCTTTATTCTTAATGCCATCAACAATTGACCGTGAGTATAATAGATTTGTACTGAAGTTTGACATAATGATAAAACAGGGCAGAGGGCTTTATCATCAAAGCACCAGTTAGCAAATGATTTAAAATTAGATGTCAGCCATTTCTTGACTGTGTTTTTGGCCATTCTCACAGGGCATTATTCCATCTAAGACCTTGTTTCTTGCTACCTTACTGCATCCTAATTCCCTCAAGCTTCACCAGTATCACCTGCCCCACAAATTTCAGCTTCCCACTCCCATACTCAGTCTTTTCCCCAAAATAATTATGCCAAGTCAAAGGTCAGATGTGAACCCCATCCCTTATATGGGCACACTTTTATAGCCAATTATGATTTTAAACGGCATCCCCCTCACATACACACTCCTTGTACAAAAGAACAAATCAGCCTGGGAAGACAAGCAGAAAACTTCCCACCCTATAATATCACAGAAAGCCCTGCAAAGGAATAAACACTAGTTATTTGGTAGTCCACAAAATAATATGTAGTCATGTTACTGTCATGAATCCTTGAGAGGAATATAGTGGACGCCCAAACACATGTGCACGAATCATGAGCATAAAGGGTAAAGATAAGACACTTTCTGTGATTTTATATCTTATAATAATAGTGGTAATAGCAGCCACTTTGTATGTCCAAAGCCCTTTAAAAGCATTAACATTTCACATGGTGCACATCCTCAGAAAGCAGATCAATATTTATTCTTCCGAGTGTGTCGAGTATACAGTTGGGGCACCTTGAGGTGAAAGCATCACCCTGCCAGTGTCAGCCTCAGAACTTGGAAATCACAGCCCCCAGTTCATTATGTCAGAATAATAAAGTGACCCTGACTGGTTGAACATATTCATTAATGGTTGGGGGAAGGGGTTAGGGCTGAGGAGCAGACAATAAGGCTTTGGGAACTGATAGCACTAAACAGCCATCAAGGGACTATTATTTGGTGTAACAACAGTTCTGGAAGGAAGAAAGATGCTCCTGCGCATGCACACACATCTCACAGCGGGCCTGTGTAGTGCTTCCAGGTGATAATTTATTTCTGTGACTCCTGGTCCAAGTAAATTTTATTGCCACTAATTGGGAGGGGTAAGGAAAAGGAGAGGCCTTCTTTATGCCTTCTCTTGTCTCTCCCTCCTTCCCTCACTCCCTCATTCCTCTCCCTGCCCCCCACCCCTTTAGTGTTTTTGGCTGATATCTCTGATAGGACAAGTTTACCTTATTAATAACTAGCTGGGAAAGGGCTCTGCAAGGTTTAGCGCCGAGCAGCCTCAAAAAACGACCACAGTCTGTTCTCAGAGCCCATTAAGAGATAATCATCCACCACAACTAACAAGTCACTCAGACCATACTTTTGGAATTTGGCTCTTTTGTTCTGTCAGTTTGAAGAGTGCTACATGCCTGATGCAATTTAGAAGGGAGCTCTTTTAGAGCTTTCACTCAGGAAGGCGACGGGAGCTCTGGGGGTAGAGCTTAGCTCAGAAAAAGGGAAAGAATGCAAGTTTGCGTTGACAGCTTGATCCCAGAGAGAGGCAGCTAGCTGCTTGTCTGGGAGGTCCTCTGGGTGTGGATGAGGCAGGGGCAGAAGTGTGTGCCGCCAATGCTAAAGGAACAATTACCTTTCTGTAAACTGCTCCCTGTTTGCTACTGCTGTTTCCTTCAATAAAACCCCTTTTCACTTGCCAATTGGCGCCTGTCAGGCAATAATATTTTTCATGCACGATACACACATTAAAATACCCTTATGTGTTTTTAATGCATTTACAGTTGATAACAATAGGACTGTTTTGTCAGGACAGGTAAAAAAGTATTTGTTACAAATGTAGAGCAACGGCAAGACTTGAAGTTCAGTAGTACTATTCTTCTCCACTGCTAGGCCTCTGAAAGGGTCAATCAGCACCCCAAGACCAGGGAAAAGGAGCAAAATGTGATCAGGCTGTGGTCATTTTACTCATAATTGAGTTCACCTATTAAATAAACCACTTTTATTGTTCTGACTCCTTTCTCCTGGGCGGGGGGTGATAACCCATGTAACATCTTTCTAGACTTTCATTTTTGAGCCTTGGAAATACAATGAAGGTCTTATCCCAATTTGTCCAAAAAATTAGCAAGGATGTAAAATAATGGTACTTTATTAAATATATGTAATATTGTAATATATATAATTCAAGGAGGATGAAGGGATAAATTGTTCCATATAGAAACCACCACTTAGAAGAGGTATTCACCAAAAAACCAAAAATTCCTGACTAAGAAATTACAGCTTATCGTTATCACAACTCAATTTTTTTTGTGTTAAATGAAACTGGATTTCAAACAATATATAATAAATAGACAACATCTATCCGTCAATTTGAAAAGAGATTTCTGTTGTTATTCAAACATCCATTTGGCTAATTTTAAAAGTATGTGATACATGATTCATCTATTATTGTAACAATGAGTTGGTGGGGATTTTTGAAGACCAAACTAAAGTTCCAGTTGAAAAAAACAAGAGTTCAGTGCCAACGTACAAATAAATACATATTTTTATAAGAGGACATACTGGTAAAAAAAAAAATTATGCTGTTTATACCCATTGTGAAATGGATATAATAATTCTATAGAATACAAAGGGCTATACTGCATGTTAAATTTTTACCTTCATGAAAGAAATACTTTGATGTATTTACTGATCAGATATATTATGATGTCGACCAATAGAGACAATACAGTTAAGTGGACAGATTCTCATATCTAAAACATAGATTCAGATCCTGAGCACATTACTGTTAATCTATGATTTTAAGAAAATGTGTCCAACTCTTTGAGCCCCAATTTCTTCATTGGGGATAGTAGTAACAGTGCATACCACATAGCATCTTACAGAAAAAAATAGTAAATTATATTTTGTGCTAGTCCTGCAATTCAACATTTCAGATATTAAATATTTTATTTTTTTAAAGATTTATTTATTTATGCATACAAGCTGGGGTGTAGGCCAGAGGTGTGGTGAGAGGATTCACCGGAGACAGAGTGGGGAGCAGAATAGGCAGATGGACTGAAATACACTGCTGAGGGGAGCAGTGGGCGAGATAGGAGAGGTCTGTTGAGCCACATGGGAATCTCCCTGGCCAAGTACTGACCTCGTGCTGCAGTGGCTCTGGACAGCTTCATAGTGCTGCAATTAACCCGTTGCGCCACCAGGGAGACCCTTAAATATTTTAGTTTTATTCTAAAATAAATACTGGAACATATTTATTTATTCACATAAAGTGAATAATGTATTTTCAAGTAACACTTTTCTAATTAACATATTATTACCAGTGTGATTAACAGTAGCTGCTATAAACAACAAAGTCCAAATTTCAATGGTTTAATGATAAAAGTTCATTCTTGTCTACCCACAGCTCAACCAGGTAAGTACTTCTGTGTTGCTCTCTACCATATGGTGACACAGGGATCCAGGATTTTTTTCATATATATAATCTCTAGTGCATTCTTCAGAGTATTCCTACTGAATTCTTTGGTTAAAGATGATCAATAAGTAAAGAAAAAATATAGAAAATCATGTGGTTTATTTATGGAGACAAATTTGGAAATGAGGCACTTATTTATGCCAAACTACTTGCATGACCCCTGTGTGTAAAAAGGGTGGAAATGTAGTATAACTTTAAAAATTGAAAGGAGCAGATTTGGCTCAATATGCATCCACTTGTCAACAATATAAATCTTTAAGATCCAAAGAGTGTTATTGAGGGAATTTTCCTTAGTCATATTAGAAGCATTGTGTACACTATAATATGTAAGTAAGGAGCTTTGTGAATATATAATATCCCTATTGTATGCACTGTTGACCACTTAGTTGTTTTACACACTCATCTCCCTTGGCTGTCTCTGGACTTTTCTTTTATTTCTTTGTTTCTCTTTAGTCTCCTTTGCTTATTGGTTCCTTTTCTAACATGGGTACCAGAATGCCGGAAATAACAACAAAAAGTTCACAAAAAGCTTTATATATTTTACCAAAAAAATGCCACCTACTTACACTTCCTCTAAATTCAGTTCATGATTTATCTCCCCTGGAAATGTTTCTTCCATTGTGGAGGCTGCACTGGGTGCCTCTCACTGGTCATGGCATTTAATCCATGGTATTCTCTGTGTCTTTTTATGGGACTCTGCCACTGAACAGAAGCCATTTGAAAACTGACTAATATCATTTATCTGTGTTTCTTCTAACCGCGAACACCGTCTGCCAGAGTAGCTACACAATACTGCTTACTAAGTTAAGGAATTTTGAGGTATAACCCAACCATACATCTTCGTAGGTAATGAAAACCAGAATACCAGTGAACTTGCCTACTGTCTATCAAAGAATAAATGGTTCATGAAAAAACTGAATGGGATGAATATATAGTCTACTTTTCAAAAGAATAAAAGTCTAGGTTTTTTGTTTTCAATTGTCAACATTTGAACCATAATTTAAAAAATAAACACCCTCTATGTTTCACTAGGTTCCACTAATTGACTTTGGAAACATTTCCCTTCCTTATGTGTATTTATTTATTTGAACTAGAGGACAGAAAAAGCATAAATAACTTAGAATAAGCAAACCTACTCCCAAAATTGTCAAACTATATTAAAAAAAAAAAAGAAAACATCTCTGAGTCTCTATTTGTGAAACATTATTTTTTGGCAGCCTAACATCAGTCATCAGACAAACAGATCCTTCTGAGAGGGAGGAAAGAATGCTGAAGAAGAGTTGGTTTTCAAATCAAACTTTGATTAAAGATCTTTTTGTCAAGCTTTTGCTATTCACAGTGAAACAAAATAATATATTGTTATATGTTCTTCAGTATTTTGACATTACTGTATTATTTTTGAATGTATTGTATCTATTCCCCTTTAAAAATCCTTTCTTCATATCAAATTTCTAAAATTTAGGGGTAGTGAAGACTACTGTTAGCATTTTATCCAGTTCCAAATATTGAAATATTTAGCACACATATGATTCTAATAATGATGATGACCTAGTCAAGCTGATATGATTAAAAATTTTCCTTTGCATATAATTTACATTGTTTACTACATTATCTAAATTATATGTACTAGGACTGTTTCTGTTTACCTACTAGGTCTGCTTTCTCAGAGGCAGTGCATCATAGTAA
This sequence comes from Scalopus aquaticus, assembly GCA_004024925.1. Lineage (NCBI taxonomy): Eukaryota > Metazoa > Chordata > Mammalia > Eulipotyphla > Talpidae > Scalopus > Scalopus aquaticus. Next base: position 90,254 of record PVIJ01005842.1, on the reverse strand, counting down.
TTCAAAGCTCATCCTATTTTCTAGAATCAGAATTCTTGGGTTCACATCCCAGGGTTGCCAGTCATAATCTTTAATTATAATTCACAACTTACAATACCTTTCTGTACTGTAGCCTCCTCATATGCAAATGTGTATAGCAACGGTTCATAGTCCATAGGATTATGGCATTATATAAGCCTATACATATTGAAAGCCTTTTAACATTGTCTGCACATCAAAATCTCTCCAAATATTTAGTTATTTCAAGTTGCCCTCTGTTATCGTGGAATGTTCCTATAAAAGCTCTTGTAAGTTGAAATGGCATACAGTAAAGAATATCATCAATTCACATGGAAATTTTTGAGTGTTTCCAAATGCCCCCCAAAAAGACCTACTAAATCATACCAACGAATACATAAAACCTAAAATAACAGTAACGTATAGTAAAAACAGGAATTTTATAATAAATATGCAGTCTGTACAGAGTCATTCCTGATGAAGGAACATGGCATCTGGGGCCACTCGAACTGCTTGGGGTGTCACTGACTGTAGGATGGCTGCTGCAAAACTCACACTGAAAGCTAGTTTCAATTTTCACCTTTTGTCATAAAAACAGAAATTCTCTTCAAATTTTTTTTGTTAGTAAAAACAGATAATAACAGATGTAAGTCTTTTTGTAAAAGTCAAATGACATAATGCAAAATTTCAAAAAGCAGGGAATTCCTTTATTACCTACTGGAAAAGTAATACATATTCAATATTACACTTTCTTATTTTTATTCCCCCCACATTCACCCAACTTACTTTAATCTGTACTCTAGCTTTATCCAGCTATTGAAATTTTTCTAGCAAATGTCACTAGTGCTCTCGAAATTGATAACTTCAGCATTTTCCCCCATCCTTTAAAATATTTGATCCTTTTAATTATGTTCTTTTCTTAAAATGTGCTCATCTCTTGGACAAAAAGAATAAGTACAAAAGAAAATTCAGAAAGATTGTTATCATAGTATCCCAGGAAAAAATAAGAAAAAAATATATAGTGGGCCTCCGTGGTGGCACAACAGGTTAAGTGCAGAGCTATGGAGCTGTCAGAGGCTGCCATGTTAGTTCAACATCCTGCCAGGGAGATTCCCACATGGCGCAGCAGACCTCTCCTGTCTGGGCCGCTGCTCCCCTCAGCAGTGTATTTCAGTCAATCTGCCTGTTCTGCTCCCCACTCTGTCTCTGGTGAACCCTCTCACCGCCCCATACCTCTGGCCTTCAGCCCAGCTTGTATGCAAAAATAAATAAATCTTTTATATATATATATATATATATATATATATATATATATATATATATATATATATAAAGGAGAAAGGCTGTGATTAGTTTACATGGAGCATAGTCAAATACGAATAACGAGAATTTTGGACTCCTGTCTACTTTCCCTATAATTAACCCTCCATATTGGCATTTCTAAGACAAAAGTATACTATTTTATTCTTTCTTAAAACCTTTATTTCTCGCTCTCTGACAAGGGGTTAAGGGAATTTGTAGTGTGTGTGTGTGTGTGTGTGTGTGTGTGTGTATGTGTGTGTGTGTGTGTGTGCGTGCGCATGTATGTTTGGGGGCAAAACAAAAGTGGGGACTCTGTATCATATGTTTGCATATGGTGCGTTTTTCCCAAAGAGGATTATGTATTTTCTTGGCATTCACTGCCCACCCCCCAAATCTAGAACCACTGCTGCAACGTTTTAATTTTAAAAATCATAAAAACATTACCATACCTACCAGTCCAACTTCTCTTCCTATCACTACCATGTACTTACCAAGATCTTAATGCTGTTTTTCAGACTATTGTATTTAATAAACTTTTTTTTTAAAGATTCATTTATTTATACATACAAGCTGGGGTACAGGCCAGAGGCGTGGGGCGGCGAGAGGGTTCACCAGAGACAGAGTGGGGAGCAGAACAGGTAGATCAGAAATACACTGCTGAGGGGAGCAGCGGGCGAGGCAGGAGAGGTCTGCTGCGCCATGTGGGAATCTCCCTGGCTGGGCATTGAACTCTCATCGCACGCTGCAGACAGCTCCACAGTGCAGCGCTCAACCGCTGCGCCACCAGGGAGGCCCCTAATAAACCTTTTTAATCCTTCCTGGAATATCCTTGCTCTTATTTGACACCCAGTAGTTGAATATGCATTTTTGAGGTCCAGTGAAAATTTCCTATTGTCTTGCTCCTCTTTCTGCATCATACCAAGTATACTGGAAATTCCTGAATTTTGCACCCACAGAACTATATATCTACCACTATAATCTAATTATCATATGCTATAGACATTGTCTGAGTACCTGTCACCCCACAAAGAGTGATTTCTGAAGCCATGGACCAGGTCTTTCTTATTCATCTTTTTGTTTCTACCAAAGAGTTAGCATATTGCCAAGTATTTTAGAGTCCATGAATGAATGGGTGAATTATTGATTACTGCCTTGCTTTGAATTCATCTGTTAGCTGGGTATTTTAAGGTGTTTTCTGAAGGATCCTTTTCTTAAAAAAAAAACTCAATGTTTGTTAATCCACTTGACTTCCATATCCTTTAATACAAAGATGAATTCAAGAATAAGTTGCTATATTGTTTTAAATCATGTAAGCATCACATCAAAAGATAGGTTGGTAGTTGGTAATGAAACAAAGACCACACTTATTTTTATGTTCTAGGATTTCAGCACTCTCCAATGGCAGCAGTTGTTTAAATGAAGTTCACTGTATTATTTGGACAATAGCTCCGCTATGCATCTTGACCTAAAAGATAGCAGAACTGCAGTAAAAGCCCCATATATAGCAAAAGAGAGGGAAACTGAGGCAGAAACAAAGTATAATTTTATAAGACTAAATCCAAAGTACCCTTGTTCTGGTTACTAATTATTGCTATCACTAAAACATATTCCATTGTTTCATCTCCATGGACTCAAAAGACAACAAACTATCTTTGATCCAGAAGAGGTACAAAATATTCTTACATGTGTGTATGAAGAATGTGGAATTTGGCAGGCTTCTGATATCTTCACTTTTTACAGAGAAAAGGATTTTGAAGCAAGGATAACATAAACAGTATATACTGACTCTTGACACACCATTGCTTTCTTAAACTGGAATAATAAAAATTTGCAAATGAACAAAAGAGTGGGAGGTAGATATCTGATTTACAATGTTTTTGAGATAAAGAACACTATAAAAAAAGATCAATGTGAATAATAAAGCATTGTTAACTGAGTCATGACATTTCTATTCTAGTGACGATTTGAACGGCAGAACTGCAAATGAGCACCTTGTGCCACTTTCAAAGTGGGAGGAAGACATATAATTATAATTCTTACACTGACGAGAATTCAAGAAAATCTGGGGAAAAGTTTACTGAAAAACATATTGACATATCAGTATTATAAATTACTTTCTCTTATTAAACCAAAAAAAAATTTCTTTTGTTGGCTAGCTCATGATGCCACCAAAGGTGTTTCATGAAAAGATATACCTGCCTTGAAAATCCTTTTCCTACATTGAAAAAATATCTACCATATATTTATTCTGTAACATTCTCAACATGCAAGATATATCAGAGAAATATATTTTCAAAACAGTTTTAACCTCTATTGTCTTGAGCGCATGTATCAACGTTGTCATGTCACCTATCGAAAATCCTCATGGAAACCTTGTATTTAGTCAAAACTAATGAATCTGTTTTAACACCCTTTATGAAAGAAAAAGAAGATGTAATACTATGTTTTCACTTAACATACATTTTCCTCCATCTGCTTTCTTTGTTGGATGGTTAAGGGGAAAAAACTGAAAAAAATTACAGTGATGTTATCAACTGCAGTGTTTTAATAGAGAACAGAATTAGAAATGACATTTTGCTGAATGAACTTCTAAATGAATGAAAAATAAAATATGGGGTGAATTTTCTCCTGATGTTTAACTCCATTGACGCCTCAAGGGGTACACTTGCAAGTGTTGGAGGAAGCTCTCAAACTGACCTCATTACTGCTGGCCCCACACTAGTGAGGCAAAGGGGCAAGTGTAAAGCCAGACACTTCATGAGCATTGTGGAAATTATGCTGTTGTTTTAAATGTATCCTCTGTGGGGTGCTTTCCTATCTTAGGGGACACACTTACTAAGTGCTGCCAACAAGAAAATTAAATGTTTTTCTGTAAAATGTGTCACCACTTATGGAACATCTGGAGCGCAAAGAACTTCAAGAATAGGTGATAGAACAGAATGAGGCAAACAGTTTGGCCATTGAGCTTTCACCATCAGCTACAGTGTGGAGTCATTTGCACACATGATTAAAGTTTTGTTTTCTTTTCTTTTCATCCACCATTGTGATGTGCTTGGAATACCAAGCAAGAATGTAATAGGTCTGGTCCATGTGAAACACTTAACTGGAAATTAGAATCAAAATGCAAAAATATCTACTTACAAAGTTAGAAGAAAAGACATTTGGCTATTTCTAACTCAACATTTTCTAATTCATACATATATTGACCCAAAGTACTGTATACAAGTGTTTATATCAGTGCTCTGCACTTGTCTCGGCTGATTTTAAGGAATCTGTGCAGAGATAGATGGCAACAGAGATGGGATTTTAGAAATCAGAAGAAGCTGGGCTTGAGGATTGACTGTGTGACCCTGGTAAGGTGTTTCATCTCTGAGTTTCAGTTGTTTACTGGCTCATCGTGGGTGTACGAGAAATTAAAGCCTTGGCCAAACCTAATTTTCACATATTAATATCCTGCTGCAATGCAAGACTGAAAGAATAAAGATTACTGAGAATCATCTGAAGCTGGTAGCAGAAGTTTAGCCATAGGATATGCCAGGTTTTCCATCCCTATTTGTCTAATATAATTTATTTGAAATTAGAAATTTACCCTTAACTCAGACTTAGAATCAGAAATTCTCAGAGTATAACACAGCAATCCGTGTTTTAACAACCACTCAGGTGATCCTGATGAATGCTAAAGTTTGAGAACCATTGTGCTAGTTATTACAAAACAGATCTAGTTGATATCATACCAGAACGATGCGAAACTATGCACATCTACCAGCTGGACTCAAAGGAAATTCCTCTCCAAATGACCTTGGCAATAGCAAATGCACTTTCTTTAAAGCATCAGCAGTATCTGCTGATGACTTATGGATCACTTTTAGAGAAAAAAATACTCTTTCCAGTCTCCAACAATTATTGAATTAGAATCACCAGGTATATTTATACTTCTTTGAATCACCAAGGGACAACTTCAAACAAAGTATGGCTGTATCATTTTAGGTTTATATATTCCATCAGCTAAGTGATAAGGAGGTTCACGTAAGGCAGAAGGCCCTATGTTCCATCTTAAGTATTAGTCCTTTAGAGTTTTGGTTACTGTTTTCAACCTTTGAGCTTCTGCAAATGTATTTGATTTTCCATTAAAGTGAGAGTAATCCAAAGCAGAATTAGCAATGGTTAAGAATTGCTTTGTTGAAGATGTACTCATTCAAATTACTAAATTATAAGCACAAGGACACAAGTAAATCCATATATATATATATATATATGGATTTACTTGTGTCCATATCAATTACTTTAAAAACACAGTTTCATGGAACTCATTGACAAAAATTCAAATGCCAGTGAGCGCTTAACAATGAAATGAAAACACTAGTTTTTATCTTTATGGCATACAAGCACTTCAGAAAGCCAAGTACCTAGAACTTCAAAGAATCTTCAGCAATTGCCAAGAACAATTAAGAATATTACCTGAATCCCTGACTTTCATTGCTTTGACTGCTAGTCTATGTTAAATCTTAGCTATCTAGAGAGAGACCAGCAGAACTTGTTTGCCTGTAAGCTAGGGAGAGAGTGTGTGAAACATCAAGGTACCTAGAGAAATCTAAAGCATAAAGGGTGGGAGCGGTAATGGTTAATTTCATTGTTATTTCTTAGGTGGGCTAGAGCTAAAGCTCTCACCTATTACACACATATACGATTTCAGCCAGTCTCAAGTACTCTTTTTCTATGACAATGTAATTGATAGAAACTCTTAAAGGGAATCAGGTGATTAACTTAGACAACTGATGGGATGAGGACCAACACCAACATCAAACTTAGCAAGGCTCTGTAAATAAATACGAAGGACCTTCTTAGCAATGAGAGCTTAAATTAATCACATACATCAGAGTTCCAGGGAGTGGGACAATAGCCAAATATCCTTATTGCCCATAATACAAGATCTAATTATCCTTTCTACCCCTTCCTTTGAAACTTGGCCTCACTGGGAATTCTGGCCAGCCATCTAGCCTTAACGGGAATTACAGTAGTACAAAAATCAGGTGGAGACGGCATAGAAGGCATGGCCAGTACATTATCTATGTGTTGACATATTAGCCTCCTTGCAATAAACCATGAAGTCCCTAGAGAGATAACTATGCCTCATTCATCTTTGTGTCTCCTACACATACTGCAGTGGTTAAGAGAAAGAACTGTAACCTCCAGAAGCCTAAATTCGAATTTGCCCTTCTATCTTTACTAGTTTAGGAATATAGCAATGAATAAAATATAGCCCCTTCCCTCACTGAGCTGCATTTTCCTTACTAGGAAAGCTGAAATGATAATTTCTTCATTGAGTTATTAGAATAATTGAATAAAAATTCATTTAAAGCATTTAGTCAAAGCTTTTTGTATGAAGTGAATATTATCTATTGTTATTTTTATTATTATAGCAAGTGCTAAATGAATTAATGAATGGATGAACTGGTTGGTGTGTGGAAGATGACTCTAACACCTACACTTTATTCCACATCGAAAATTCTTTAATTTTATACCCAGTCTTCAAAGAACTTCATAGCTGAAAACTTCTCTGAAAGTATTTCACAGGTGTTGGATTTTATTACTGTACCTGTTTTGGATGAAATGTCACTTAGGGGAAAGTTCAGATAACTAGAAGCCTGAGAACCAGAATTTGAAGATTTCATTAAATACCACTTAGTGAGCTGATAGACATCTATTTTCATTCAACCTTTATGCCACATACTGCGCTAAGCTCAGACACCAAGATATAGGTCCCTTCTCTCAAAGTGGAAAAGCCACATTTATAACAGAAAAGGAAATGCTCTTATTTTTTTGCAGATTGAGCAAGACCAGGAAATCTGTGTTCTCCATGAGTCCTCACAGACATGTATTTCATTCATCCCCAGGTTCCCAGTATCTGTCAAGGGTTTCCAAGTTCAATAGCAGTTGTCAAATATTTGTTGTACACTGAGTCTTTTGTTGTTCTTAGAAACAGATTTCTTATTTTTCATATTGTATCATTTTTTATTGAGGTGAGACTGGTCTACTGCACTGTGTATCAATGAGGGAAAGAGGTTCTCACCTGTTCTGACTTCTGTTAACCCACATCCACCACCAAATCACCCATAGAAGTTAGGTAAAGTGAGGAATGAAAAAGGAAATTTTAGGCATGAAGAATGGGGCTTGTAAAAGGCATTCACAAAATTAGGAGACAAAAAAAGTGTGTGTGTTGGGGGGAGTGGTTTTGTGAGGAAGGAATGCAAATCCAATGAGATCTTGACAATGAAAACACTGTGTGAAGAGAAAGCCCTGTACGCTATATTACTATGTGCCAATCACCAACCTTGTTTTAACATTTCTGGGTTCCCACAAATTCTGAGGTATTTTCTTCATCCAAAAATCCAGTAGCCTCCAAAATGCCCTATTTCCCTCTTCCTCCCTAATTACTAAGAAAAAAGACACATACTACTTGTCTTCATCCATTTTTCATAAAAAAGGGAAATAGTTGTAACACTTTACAGAGAATGAAATTATCTAAGTAGGTATATAGACTACTTTAGCCATGAAGGTTACCATTTGGTGGGTTTCTAATTCACTTCGTCCCATTTGTACTTTCAAGTATGCATTTTAAAGATTTCCATTTTTAACTTGTTATTTTGACCCAGTATTTTTCTCCAATGAAGAAATATATTTCACTTAGTTTTTCTGAAAGCTTGTTGCTTTGAAATGCTCATTAAAAAAAAACTTGAAAAATTCAGAAAGTTTGGAAAACTCATGGTCATTACAAACACTTGGAAAATTAAGAAAACATTTGATGAGTGAAAGTTTCATCAGAGAATCTTTCTTACGTGTAATTTCCAGGTTATTATGATCATGAAGAATTAAAATTAATAATGCACAGATTTCCTCAAACATTGTACCTAGATATCACCCTAAAAGTAGACCAAATACTTCCCCACGCTTCCTGGTTCCTAGATACATGTCACCTCCAAGCAGAACTGGTCCTGAAACCTGAAATTCACCTCAATGTTATCATTGCAATTTCAATTTTGAATCAACTGATGTTTCCTCAGGACAAACTATGAATTTTTTTCTCACCACTGCTTAACAAAAATTGAATTCCTACTTTTTTTCTTTTGCTCTCTCAGGAAAATATAAGAAAGAATATGATTTTAAATGATTTTTCAGGCCTCCCTGGTGACCCAGGGGTTAAGTCTCAGGTGCTATCAAGCTTTTGCCCCTGTGGCCTGAGTTCCATCCCTAGCCAGAGGAGAACCCACATGGCTCAGCCCACAGACCTCTCCAGTCTCTTCCCCTGCTCCCCTCAGTGGTGCATTTCAGTAGAGCCAGTTGTTCTGCTCCCCACTCTTGTCTCTAGTGAATACTTTCAACCACCGCAGCTCTGGCCTACACCCCAGCTCTTGTATGCATAAATAAATAAAAATAAATCTTTAATTTTTCAAGGAAGATTTGGCTGCTTTTTTTAGAAGTAGTGCATTTTCTTCTGATAATATAGGATGAAAATTCTTTATTGTACTTTTTTCATACAGAAAAGACAAACTGAGAGAAAACCATTGAGGCACAATGTTGTTTACTCAAAATTCAAAAAAAAATTACTATTTTCTGACACTTTGTTTTGTGCAAGAACAATTGGTGGATAATCTCAGGACAGTTTTTTCTTCTATGCTCTGATTGTATTTTTCTGGGTGTTTGAAAGATCTTTGTTTTTGTAATAGGAAATGCTTTCCGGGATTAGTGGTCCTTTTCCTAAATTCCAGTCAGTGAGGTACACACTTAGAAATTGTTTGTACTCAGCACTCAGACTTTAAGATTATCTTTGAACAAACTTGTGTTAAAGTTGTTTTGGATTCTTCTTTAGGAAAGTATGTCTCGGTGAATCTGTGTAATCTGACCTCTGATTCCAGCATCACTTTAATCATTATAACTTTAACTTTTTCCCTTAACTTCTGAACCATGGGAGAGTTTTTCATCTTTGTTTCCCATATTACAATTAACATTTTCTGCAGCATCAATTCTGTGTTTTACTTTCCTTAATGAGATTCTAATTCTGTAATTATAAATTTTACTTCTTCAGAATCTCTATTCACCATGGCCCTTTGGATCTCAATTTCTTGGCCACTAAAATTCCTCTATTTTCTTCACAAATTTCTTCCTACACCTACTTAGAAACCAAAACATTTTGTTTTTTAATTTTTTTTTCTTTTTTTATAACAAATCATTTCTGGATTGGTTATATTGACAGAGAACTATTGTTCTCTGGTCAGATCAAAAAGTGTATCTCTTCAGAAGAGATGATAGCCCAGTTTTTCTGGCTGACACAAAATATTGATTTCTGAACCAGAAATAGGAGGAAAATAAAGGTTGTTCATTTCATTCTCAGCAGAGCTGGCATAAGTGCCAGACTGATTTTTCAATTCTTCAGCTCAATTCTAATGGGTTGATATGTAATGCAAATTTTTTCCAGGACTATCAAACCCATATTTTGTGGATGTGAGCATTTTTCTTTCTATATTGTCAGAGGTGTTTTTAGGAGGAAGCTAGAAGAAAGCATATCAAGGATCGCTACAAAAACTATATTAAATTTGGAAGCCTTGACTCCAGTGATTTTTGGCCCTTGAAAATAATGTTATAAAGCCTCTTAATATTAATAAATGGAACAAATGAACACTTATTTTAAAAAAAGACTATTTTTCTTGAAATGGTCCAAACACTTCATGGTATTGTCCTATTATTTTTACAACCTACATTTTTAAACTTAACTTTGTGCTAGCTTGTTTTAACACTTTAAAATATATTCAGAATAGTCTACCTTCACATGCTTGAATGCTGAATATTTTATGCTTGGACAAAGAGCAAACTGTAGGTCTTCCGCCAAGCATAGTCAATGCACTTGAGTATGGGTTACCAAAAACGCTGGAAATTTTTTTTTCTATTTATTGTTATAGCTCATATCCTTGTGTCTCTGGTAGGCTTTAAGTGACATAAATATGCATTTCCATCTGCACATCCTTGTCAGGAATAGTTCTGCTGGGAGGTGTTATGTCACCCAAGTACTTCCAGAATAGAGCCTGTTAATCCTGTTACCACTATAGAAACTCAGAGGAAAAGTCTACTCAGGCCACTACTGCAGCTGCTGTGGCTGTAAAGGTTCCAGCGACCACACCCTAGACACCAAAAGGAGGCATGAGAAAATTGAATTTCTTTTAGTCAGAGGGATGTAGAGAGTTGACCTTAGTCTATTAATTGGACCTATGGTCTCCAGTTTTTCTTATAAACGTTTATTAACAAAAAGGGGGAAATTAGAAGCCCCACTTATGTATACACACACACAATAGATATGTATGCTGCCATAGTAACTGCTATATATAGTATTTAAAAAAAGCAAAAATAGCTGTCATATTAGGATTTTTGAAAGACGTAAAGACATGCTCTCACCCCATTAGCTAGATTTATATTTCCTGTAGGTATATATCAATATTTGCTGCTTTGGAGACCAGTGGTCTAAAAATTCTAAAAGGCAGGCCACTAGGAAAATAGTTCTTAAACCCCCAATTAGGCCTGTGACAGATTACATAACATACTAGACACACATAATGGACAAAAAGAACTGTGGGTAGCATTGATTTTCTCCTTCATTCTCTTCTTCCTGCTACCTCTTGCCCTTCCTCGTAGTGCAGTTGAATTTTGGCCTCTCCCGGGCCATTGAAAAGAGCTAACCCCTACCCTACATTTATAAAGACAGAGTATGGGTAGACCATAACACACCAGGCCTAATTGCTAAAAGGAAGCCTCTGTCAACCAACATGCAACCTCAGGGTCCCTCATGACCCAAAGGCAAGAACCATCTAAACAAACCAAATCAAATTGTCAGTCATTTAATAAACATCTTAAACCATAACGTCTTGATCTATAATTTCAAAATGAGTGTTTTTAACTCTCCACATCCACATAACATAAGAGACCTCAGAATCACCCATGAATGTAGTTTTGGAACAAGAATTTCTCCAAAAGGCAGTCAGTATGAAAAAAAAAAAAAAAAAAAAACCTTCCAGCTCTCTTGAGATTATTTTTTAAGATGTACAAAATAGGAGATTTGAATCAAAGTTATTTTTGAATTGATAAATATAAGTTAGTTTAATGGTAAATATTCAGTCTGTCTTTAATTGTCCAAATAAGGTGGACAAACTTCTCCCAGTTACTGTCAGTGTGAGTTTAAATTGAAACAGTCTTTCTGGAAGGCAATCAGCAAATTATGTTAACAGCATTGGAAATCTGGCGATCAATTTAATAAGCCCTGCCTTATGAATTCAATGTACATAAACAAATAGCTATATGAAAAGATTCATGAAAATAATGTTTATTTTAAGAGTACTTACATGGAAAAATTGAAAACAATCTACATTTTTATTGACTAGAATAACTGTTAAATAATTTATGATATACCCTGCAAGAATTGCTATGTATTCCGTGACTCCCTATCTATTAATTACCTGTTCTGTCCCAGGTACTCCTCTAGGTAATAGCAATTAATTAATATACACAAACCATTGTGAAAGGTGATATTTTAGTAGAAGAGCCATATACTCTATAAGCCAATGAACAAGTCATTTTCAGAATACTGGAAAGCGCTATGAAGATCATGTAATGGTGAAATTTAGATGTGGTGGGTGCTGAGGACTTGGGGCTACTTTCACAAGGACTCTCAAGCATGGCACTACTGACATTTGGAAACACGTTCTTTATGAGTTGTTTGTTTGTTTTAGGGAGATGGGAGACCTGTATAATTCAGGATGTCTAATAACATCCTCTAATTACTAAACGCACTAACCTCAGTCATGACAATAAAAAATGTTCCCAGCCATTGCCAGTGGGCTCGGGTCAACATCTGCCCTGATTGAGAATGACTACTACAGATTCAATTTTAAACAAAGCCTCTCTGAGGAGGTGATGTTTGAGTGGAGACCTAGTATGATGGTTTAATAATCTTGAGAATGCAGGGAAATTCTCATGAAATAACCGTATAAAAAAGTCAATAAAATTCTAGTAAAATTTTTCTTTTTTAATTTCTATCTAGACAAATGTTATAGCATAACAGGAGAATGGAACTGGGGACAGGTTGTCTCAGTTAAAATCCCAGCTCTAGCACTTACTAGTTGTATGATGTTGGCAAGTTACTTTAATCCCTGTACTCCTGTATCCTCATTAAACAACTAGGAATGAAACTAGTAGTACTGACCACATAGGGTTGCTGGGAGTATTAAATGCATTAATTAATATATGCAAAGTTCCCAGAAGAGTGACTGACAAATCTGAGAAGCAATATATATATATATATATATATGTATATATGTATTATATATATTATTATATACCCACATGTGTATAAAATCCAGATTTAACATACATGTGTATGTATGTATGTGTGTGTGTGTGTGTGTATGCACACAGCAAGAGAGAGAGAGAGAGAGAGAAAGAATGAGACAGAGAGAGAGAATATATTTACCAGGCATTTCCAATAATTTTTTGTGAAACAAATATAATAATGTAAGTTAATAACAGAATTAGATATTTTATTTTTTGTGTGTCTTTGTGCCTTCACAATTTTACAGAAACAAATGCAAGCGTTACTTTCAAATCAAAATAAAAATCAATATGTATTTTAGAACAAAAGGGAATTTTTAGACTTTCATCAGGATTAACTAGCATATCAAGAATAGCAAAAGGAAAAAAAAAAAAGAATGGGGAAGGGAAACAAATAGAAAATTGGCTCTGAAAACCTGTCCCAGGCAAAATGAGTCAATTGTCAACTGAAAACTGAGACACCCCACATTCAATCTGTCAGTCAGTTCATGTGTCATCTAAAATTTACTTAATACTTCATTCTTCCAGACTCTGTGCTAAGTGCAGAAGATTAAAGAAGAATGGAGCATGATCCTCGAGGAACTCCTAACAAAAAGAGGAAGGAAAATACATGCACAATTAATCATACTAAACTGAAGTGAGGGTTATAATGAGGTTACCATCCCAGGCCTCTAGGGGTTCCCAAAGGGAACAATTAATTTCAATTGAGGGGGAGAATTGTAGGAAACTTCACCTAGGAGATGACACTTGAATTGGGCTTTGAGGGGTAAGTTTGGAAAATGCAGTCATTAGTTACCAAGTAGTACTGGTTTTGAGCCTACAGATAAAAATGCCTCATAATCAAATACCAGCAAGATCAATGAACTTGGACAGAGGAAAGTCAGAAAGGACAAAGGAGTTACACTTCAGAGAAGTATCTCCATCTCATTTTAGAGTGCCTGGTTTCATAAAACACTTTGTGAATGCAAAGTTTGACTGTCATAGGAATTAGAAGACATAAGTTCAAGTACTAACTTTGCCCCTTATCAACTGGGTAAAATTTCACCACTAAAATCTCTGACCCTCCTTCATTTACATAATAGTGATAATAATACTTTGCAAAACTCTTGTGAGGCACAAATGAGATAATGCAAGTAAGAGACTTTAAATGACATTCAAATTGTTGGAATGAATAAATAGTGATGGCTTTAACATAGAGAATATTTTGAATAATTATAGTTTAATTTTTAACATTTATATTTAAACAATGACAGTAAAAAAAAAATCAACTGTATATGTAAAAGCAATTATGCATGAGTTTATAGCCTGATTGGCTTCCTTTATTTTTCCAAAGCCCTAAACCTATTACTAATCCAAGTGCATCAAGCTATAAAAATTGTTAGCAGATATTTTTCTGAGATAACATAATCTTTATTTCTTGAGACACTTTATACAAACATTAAACTGAAGTTAACTGCATAAAAATGAAATGGAGACTCATAATTGCAAACTGTTTTCATGTCTGAAGAAGATTCAACCATCTCCTAGGAGTGCACTGCTCCTTGTTACAGCTTATGATCTAGCTATAAAAGTATATCACTTTGCCTATGTCCATGTACAGGAACTAGTTAACTATGGCAAGGTGCAAATGTGGCTAATGAGCTAGAAGAGCTAGGCCAAAAATAAAACCCACTTTGACCCAAAAGATGGAGGTTGCTTTTCAAGTATTTTGGAAGACAGTGGAGAGCTTTATGTTCCACCTTCTCTCAGTTCTTTCTGACTTTTAATCCTTTCACCTTGAACACTCATTGCTATTATTTCTGGAGAAGTAATATTTTTTTGCTTTTTCTCTCTTTTTGAAAAAAGATTGACTAAGGCTGATTGAAAAGGATTAAAATGTCCTCTTGTCATGGTCCTTGATAAACATTCCATCTAATATTTTTTTGAGGCAGAGTTTTAGTTGAAGTCAGCAGAAGGTAAACCAAAACAATGACATATAAAACTGGTGCTTGAACTTGAAAGTCCTTAAAGGACATCTTTTATCAGAACTGGTATTTGAAAATGAAAGGAAAATATGTTCAACATATTTACCTCATTTATTCCTCTCCACCCCCTCCCCCAAATAGGTTTAATGAACTCCAGTTTTTGTTATGTCCAATCTAACTAATAGGCTGTATCAGTGGAATATCCCATGAATTCCTTATTTTCACTCTTTCAAAAAGGAAAGTCAGATTAGATTGAGCTGACTCAGCTTCTGAAAGAGAAAATGTAATACATTTGACAATACAGCTTCTTTGAGTATCAAACATTCCTTTCTCAGTACTAAGGAATCCTTGCCTTCTTAATTTTGTTATGCCTTTAGCCATAGTATCAGTTCTCAGATTTTACTCAATATAATAATACTGATCTATGTATCTAGAAAATGTGATTCTAGTTCTTTTTAATAATTTTCATCATGATTGATCATGCTGAATACTTTCCTATAGTTTGTGTATTGTGTTATTACCACCCAGTTGTGGAGAATACTGTCCATATATTCTAAAAACAACAGCAAAACAATCATTTCTGACATTTGTGTGAACTTTACAACTTGACATACAAAGGAAAAAGCTTTTTTCCCTTTATAGTGTCAACTTCAATTAACTACTTCTATTAATCATGATTGTTTGTTAATGATTTTGTAGCTTATACCTTAAAATGTCACCTATCTGCTTCAATATAATTTCAACCACCGATAATGACAATACTAAAGTCTAAGCTACAGCACAGTTTAAATCCAAGAGAAAATATAATTCACCATTATAACTTTAAAAATGTTCTATACATTTGAAATATACACCCACTTTAAATGTTTTGGTTTAGAATCAAAATTAAAATCACCCAGACTTAAAGACTTATCTAATAATTTTCATATAGACTTCTGGAGTTTACTCCTCATAAGGAAAACTTAACAATAAACTACTCTGTTTGAAAGGCAACTTGACATACAATGGCTAGGTAATTGGGGACCAAAAATGGGAAAATACCCAGGTAACAATCAGTTATTAATATATAGTGTGTCTTGGTTCATATTAATGAGTAATATTATCAGAAGAACATTGCTCAAAACATCATCTTTGGTACAGCGTGTAAGAGATTGTAGAGAGGGCTGTCACTATAATTGAGAAAAATGACTACTGAATTCATTCAGATTTAAGGGCACAGATATTTAAGCCTGAGTGATAATTATGGAAATGAAAATACAGAGATGAATTTGTGAGACAGTTAGAAAGAAGAATAAATAAAAACTGGTAAATTGATTGCATAAAGAGATGGCGCAAGTCAAAGACTAGTTTTAAGCTACAGTACTGGAAAAATGACAATGCACCGAAAAGAGATTAAATTTTGAATTCACCAGAGATCAGAGTTATCCAGTTTGGGAAGAATGAAACTTAGTAGAAAGAAACATATATTTATAACATATATTTATTTTTTTGATAGTTCAAATAAAATAATTAGCAGTCAGTTTCAAGTAGGAGACTACAACCTATGATGACTGAGACCAAGAGACTCCCATGAAAGACTATTTGTTAATTTGAATTCCTAAGTACCTAGCACTGAACTGTACATGTAGTTTATGCTCAGGAAAGTTGTCTGGCTAACTTCATAGAGACTTGGGAGTCAACTTCACAAAGGAAATAATTAAGATGTGACTATGCATGACACAACCTTCAAAGGTAGTATACAAAGACAGGAACAAAGAAAAATGTCTGTTTTGTATGTAGAAAAGCTGGGGTGCAGGCCAGAGGTGGGGGGGTGAGAGGACACACCAGAGACAGAGTGGGGAGCAGAACAGGTGCACTCACTGAAACACACTGCTAAGGGAAACGGTGGGAGAGACAGGAGAGGTCTTCTGAGCCATATGTGGGTCAGCTCCCTGACTGGGGATGGAACCCAAGCCATACCCTAGGCCACCAGAGAGGCCCAGAAAACAGTCTTAAAGAATAAATATGGTGAAGAGCTAGAGGGGGAGAAAGAACCTAATAGAGACAAGGCAGGGTACTCAGAGAATTAAACAAAGAGAGGGAGAGAAAAGGGATGGGAAATACAAAAATAGAATCAAAGGGGCCAGGGAGGAAGAAATAAAAAAATAGAATCAAAGGGGCCAAGGAGGAAGATATGGTACTTATTCATAATTTGAACGTGTATCTATATAAAGACTGAAACAAAGAAACAGGGGCATGCAGCAATTACGAAGTCACATTTAGTGAGCAAAAGGGAAAATCATAAAATATTTCCTTATAACTTAAAGTAAATAAATTAATAGTTCCGGTAACATTATTCATCTACTGCATGTGGATAGCAGTAAATGTTAATTGAATTAAATTAATAACATTTGCTCAATGGTAATAAAAAATTAATTAACTATCTGTCTTTTGTTACTTAAGTTTATGCCCATTAGTTCTACAATTACGTCTAGCCCAAACATGAATTTTCTTTATCACTGACTTTCAATATACACTTTATTTTTTTTCTTAAGAAATATAGTTGAGTTTCTAATTTTTGTCCTAATTTTGTTTTTTTTTTCTGTTGAGAAAAAATTATTTTCTCTAAGTTAATGTCAAGAACTATGTATAACATCCCAAATATAGTTTCACGAGTTCCTTATTTAATTCCAAAATAGTTTTCTCTGCAGAAGTTGTGATACCACTTTTTATATGTTTCTCCTTTTAGCTTATGCTACTTTATAATACTTTGGGTACAATGTCAAATAACACCGCAAAAGAAGGAATCTGGGGGAATTATTGTTAGCATTCCATCTATAAAAGATGGAAGATGTCAGTAACATTCACTCAAAAATTGTGACTCACTTCAGATGTCAGAATTCTAGGTTGAACAGACTGGGTTCTGAAATGTGTGTTTGTCAGATTTTCTAATGAGCAACAGATAGTTCCCACTGAGGAATGAAAAAAAAAATAAAAATATAAACAGAGATATAGAATTAAAATAACTTTATGAATGGCAGTTTAACTTCTCCATAAAATTCTCTCAGTATAAGCCCTGTGTCTCCAAATGGTTGCTTAATGTAGCACACAACTTACATTCAAAATGCTATACTTAAAATTGTCACAAAATTAAAAGGAGAATCATATACCACTTGGCTGTATACCGTATTCTCTGCATGTTCCTACATTCCAATAACCTCTATCCAACTTTTTTTGTTACTGAATTACTTTGTGTAAAGGCAATTTAAATTACAGGCGGCCTGACTACGTGTGATAATTTCAGCTGATTGTGAATTAATTCTGTAAGCAAATAGCTGCTTCAATCTCCAGACTCATCAAGGTTTCGTTATCTATCAGTGCTTTCTGAGCTGTTCTTTAATGTACGATATAAAGCAGCTGGAACTGAACAGGCAGGATTTCCTGAGTGTGCAAGAAGGTGGTCTTGCTTTGCCAGGGCTTTTCAGGGAAAGGTGCCACTGTTAAGTTATTTGCGAGGCTCAATTTTGGGGAGGTGACTCATCGTGGGATTTATGGTGAGAAGTGTTTTGCTGATAATCAGTTTCAGTGGCAAGAAATTAGAGATAAAAGCTAAGACTAAGGCAAAGAAAATGTTGTGTAATATAAAGACAAGGAAAGAGCAAGGTTTTTGGACTCCACCAAGCCTGGGTTTAAATCCCAGTACTACCATTTACTCATGAAGATGTCTTGGGCAACTTATCTAAATAAACTCACTAAGCTTTGGTTACCCTCATTCATCTGTTAACCGGAAATGCTAACTTATACATTTCCCATCTGTTCAAAGAGGCTGACAATATCTACCTCCTAGGGACTTAGTGATGCTTAAGTTAAATACGATACTGTATATATATATATATATATATATATATATATATATATATATATATACACACACACATACATACATGCAACTGTGTATGTGTATGTGTGTGTAAGGCACTGGGTTTGGTTTCCAACCTGGGTAATTTTTCCCTGTAAGGAAATCTGGCAACCTCTACAGACAATTTTTGTTTGTTATGACATAGGGTGATTGGTGGTACTAGTATTCAGTGAATAGAGAATAGAAATACTACAAACATCCTACAATCTTCCCAAAGACTGAAAAAATTGACCTTCTTCAAAATGCAAAATGTGAGTACAGCTGTAAGGCATAATATGAATGGATATTTGTTTGTGATATTAATTGGATACTGGAAGTTTTGATATCTAAGTAAGAAAAAGTTATTATTTTTCTCATCATCATCCACATATCATTAATTTGGTGACTCTTGGATTGGAGAAGGCCTAGTGCTTCCCAACCTCTTGACCTAATTCAACCTATTTAGAATTATGTGAATTATTATTAATAATAGAAGTTTCCTATACCCCAATTTCTGTCAGTTCTTTTCAGAGTCAATCAAACCATAACCATGAGATTTAAAGTCAGTGGTATTAGAGATAGGCAATAAAAATTAAACTTGTTGAAAGCCAAGTTTGCTTGGAATATCAGAAAGAAACAAAAATGACATAAAACAATTATGTGTACTATACTGTTCTCTTCCATGCCAGTTTGGAGCCTTTAGAGAGCAACCACAGTTGGTACTGAAAATTACTGATGCACAGGGTAGAGGACTGTTCTCTCCTCCCCCCACTCTCAAAAGGAGAAGGTCCCTGGGGCTCTGGTTCCCAAACTTGTCTGCAGGTCACAATCACCTAGAGTTTCAGGAGTCCATAGAGGCTTATTTAAACTCTCGGGGAGGAGAAAGGGGGCTGGAGGGGTTGTCAGTTCTAAAAAATTTTTCGATTTTTTCAGAAGCTTCCCAGGTGCTTCCATCAGCAGACAAGTATGGAAACACTACCATAGAAGGTAGGGCCAAGTAGAGATTTCCATCTGCCCCAAACTAAGAAGAAACTATTGAAAGGACACTGAAATGGACCTAGAAAATTCTTTTCTGGGATTGAATTACATAAATACGGTAAAATTAAACCAGGCAGCTAATTGCATTGCCTATTTCAGTCACTCAATGAGCATTATTACATCAACCAGACACTGGGCTAGCAATGGGATATCTTCACCTCCTCCCAATAGTGACATCAAATCATAAGGCCTATTTGTTGTTTAGTTCTTAAGATGTCCCTGGGAATCAGGCAGGCGGCATGCTTCAGAATGTCTTCTGTTAATTCTTTTTTCAATCTTAGGATTCTGTTTAGTGGGTGTGGATAAGTTATAAATTAACTACCCCACTATCCATTCTGATGATTCTATCATATGTTTCTCTTTCATGTACACAATATTGTAACTTCAGCAGTTATTTCTTTGTTAACTTGTTTGATACTTGTAAAAGCCAGTGATGGTGCCCACTATGGTCACCACTGTTTCCCTAGCACGTGTGTAACAGATGCTCAGTTATTGTGTAGGAACTAGTAAATGAAGCTAAAATACATGCAGCACCTACTTTTTGTCAGCTGCCCTTATGCTTTGCCAAATTAGAATCTCAGTCAAGGACTGTGTGAAAAGTTCCTGGAAAAACGTAACAATTGTGTCTGGAGGGTATAGGGAAATAAAATATGTTCCCAAGAAGCCCAC
Organism: Scalopus aquaticus; assembly: GCA_004024925.1. Lineage (NCBI taxonomy): Eukaryota > Metazoa > Chordata > Mammalia > Eulipotyphla > Talpidae > Scalopus > Scalopus aquaticus. The sequence continues at coordinate 70,037 of PVIJ01005842.1, read as the reverse complement.
ACCTGAGACTGCTAGACTATCACCTGAAAAGGGACCAAAGCAACACCAAGGCAGAGAGAAGGGTAGCAATTTAAACTCTGCAGACATAAGTAATAATGAACTACAGATTGTTCAACTATATCCACTTTTCGTAGACAGGAGAGGAAACTGAAGTTTGTAGAATCAGATTTAAAATGACTTGATTGAGATCATATCGGTTACTAAGTACTACTGCCCAGCATTTAAGATTCTTTCACTGATTCTCAGATTATTTAAACACTCACTATGGGCCTACCTGGTGGCGCAGGGGTTAAATTCTCAGTGCTATCAAGCTATCACCAGCTACTGTGGCATGAGTAATCCTCGGCCATGGAGCTAACCCTCATGCCTCAGCAGACCTCTCCTGCCTCGCCTGCTGCTCCCCTCGGCAGTGTATTTCAGTCAATCCACCTGTTCTGCTCCCACTCTGTCTCTGGTGAATCCTCTCCCCCTCTCCCAGCTCCTCTGGCCTACACCCCATTCTTGTATATAAAAATAAAACACAGACCTTTAAGACATTACTATGAAAGTAAGCTGACAACATACTGTAAATTTTGTTAACCTAGGTGAATGAATTCTTTGATGTTTGCCACTCACCGCTGAAAAAATTCAGTAGACCTAAGTGTTACAATTTGCTCTGATAGGTGAAACTTACAATGTGTATAAAATTTTATAACTATCGCACTCTTACTCTAACTTCCATTGTTACACAAAGTAATCCTGTTCAATGTTTTGTTCTTTTAAATAAGACTTTACACTTATAAATATATAGAATGTGAAATTTTCTGCAAATATCCATTCTGAGACCACCAGGTCATGTCAACTACAGTGGATTTGTGTATGTGTTTTCTTTTTTCATCTAGATACGCAACTCACAAATGAAAAGCATGCAGACGAGAAACCCATTAATGCTATCGTTATAAATTCAGTATCTGAATTCAATATCACAGATGGACCAGCCAAGGAAACCCCCAGTGAGAAAAAACTGTCAGAATCCAGCACGTCACTGTCCTCCCTTGAAGAATGCCAAACGAAATTTTCCTACCTCCAAACCGATACTTCAGTTCATCAGAGAGACACTGATGGTATGTTTCTCAGACTCAACCCATCTCTAAGTAAAACTCCCCACCCCCAGCTTCTGTAAAATCATCACATATGCTGTTAGGGAAAAAAAAAAAGTCTATGAATATTAAACAGGAAGACTTCACTTTGAAAACCTTGGTGAATGACACATGTCAAGGTCACTTTACAATTATGAGGTGCTTGGCAGATTGTTTGCTCTCAAAGTTGGGAGTAGGAAGCAGTGCTTTAAATAGCTGGGGTCAGGTGCAATCATTTTTGCTGTGGTGCTGGGAAGTTGATAAAGAAAAATGGAAAACTTCTTTCTGTTCCTAGGTCTGGGACTATTCAGTCCAAGACTCTAGGCCAGAGAAGAAGGCAGAGTGGATTATTATTGAAATGTTGGGAATGTGGATAAACTGTGTAAAACATCCAGATGCTTACTTACATCAGTAACTTGTGCAAAAAAGGGGTGACTCCTCAAGGTGATATCACTTCCTAAGCATTCTGGTCCCTACAAATCTGTGTCTACCCATCCATGGGCATGAAGGCACCTTCCATTTGCAAAGTCAATTTCAAGTTGATTTGGTTCTAAATGATCAGCATAGTCAAGTTTAAAGTCATGGACTTTACATCAAAAACATAAGGAATTTTATTAAGGTTTACTTTACCATGGCATTTATAGGAGGCAAACCACTCACGAACCTTGTAGAGTTCAAAATCTATATTTGCAATTAAAAAAAAAGCTTATAGTTTCTCAAAGGAAAATGTAACAAGATATAATCTCTATTTCATATTTTAATTCATAAAACTTTTTGAAAGTAAGGAGAAAAATTAAATAAACTTTGTATGACAGGAACTTTGGCATCATAAACATCAACATAGAGCTCGGCTCTTGTCTTTGAAATGTATTAACTGCATAAAACTGGAAAAGCTCTTACCATCTCTGAATATCAAACTTTTAGTTGAATAGTTGAGCTAATGACACACCATAGGTGTTTTGAAGTTCGAATAAAATAATTTATACAAAACACTCAATACAGAACTTGCTATATAATAGATATTCAAGCATTGCTTTTATTATAACAATTTAGAAAGGGGAGAGGAAATTTCTAAAACATATGTATGTATATATTAAATATGTGTATATATACATGTATATATACATACATATACATATATATGAATATATCTACTTATAATGCAACTGTCATGGCGAGGGCTGTGGCAAGGTGAAGAGCACTTTCTCTATTCAGTTATAGCTAATTGTTGCCAAAAGGAAATATAGGCCCAGAATTAAGAGATCTGGAACGTTATGTGGAATCTTCAAATTTTGTGTTGGCAATAGTTCGATTTCTTTTTTGAAGCCTCAGATACTCCCAGTAGCACACAGCTTTGGGCCAACTTTGTCCTGTACATTGCCAGGATATAACCTCGAATGCAGGATGATGCCCAACTTTCTAACTTTGTGGAAGTTTGATGCGAGTCAGAAAACAGGCAATACAGGACAGTTCTCTATAAAAGCATTTGGACGCTAGAGCAATTTATCAGATTGTATGAGGAATGTATAGAACTTACTTGTAATGATTTCTAATAATCCCAGAATTAGAAATTGCTCATGTCCACACTGTGTACTGCCACTACAGAAACATGGATTTGTCCTATTAGGGATCCTGGGAAACTGAGCAGTGCCAATGCAGCTAGTATAACACCTGAGCCCTGGATTCTCATGCAAGGGCCAAAATGACTATTCTATTAAAATGGCAAGTGACACTGAGGAGCCTCATGCAGGAAAAGAACCGATTACTCTCTCTTCAGAAGAGCAAAGGAGATTCTTGTGGACTGTTGAATTAGATTGCTTTCTTAAGGTCTGCCTGAACTGAGGCCAGCGTGACCCAGGAAATTCACTTTTAAGTTGACAACATAGGTAATAGCCTATTCTTCCTTTCCCACATTGTGAAAAATCCCCCCAACTAGGTAAGAAATTTTTGGTACCTGGATAAAAGAGAGACTAAAACAGCCAGACTAAGGCCCATAAATAGAGATAAGAAACCCTCATTATCCTAAAGAGCAAACATCAAGGAAATCAAGAGTTAAGTCAGACTGGCTTCACTTTAGAGAATTTTTGATAGTAATTAATTTAAGGATGCAGAAATTGAGAGCTGGGGTCATTGTTCATACTGAGATAAATACAGAAATATCTTTCAGGAACAGCAGGGGAAACAGAAGGGAAAAGAGAAGATTGCATCCACTTTCATGTAGTTTGTGGTTAATTTATTTTCAAATGTATAAATGAGTGCATAGGAATGGATGCTTAATTGCTAATATCTATTATTTATATACATTGCCCCACTTAAAACAGGACGGAAAAGCCTCGCACATGCAGATTTTGTAAAATGTGTTACATCCATTAGCACAGTTCATGGTGTGTGCTCTGATGGGAATTTAAAAGCGTCTTTACTGCACATCACACACTATGTGCTGCAACATTACTTTATTATTAAATTGTGGCTCATCCTGTGTGGTCCTTTTCCCAAATAAAATGGAAAAAGTCCAGAGCACTATCCATGGTTCTGCTTCTGTTTCTATGTTCTGATTGCAAAAGCATCCCTGTGGATAATAAAATCAAGGATACACATGATATTAGAAAACAGTCTCCTTAGAAAGAATCCTGAGAATAGACCTAATTGATATATAATTTGAATTTGAGACATTTCATCCAGGTGGAAAAGGAGTATCATAAATAGAAGATACCTCAAAAGAATAGTCTTAATTACACCATGGACTACTGAATAAAATGATTACATTTTCTACACTGTAAATTTTATACAATTAAATGTAGTAGTGTCACCTTATAAAATGTTTCAATTTTATAATTATTTCAGTTCATTTGCTCAGAAAAAAACATAAGCACAAATTTACTAAGTATCACCCAAATCTAGTCATTCTAGTTCTAAAGAACTGACTTGAATGTTAGTTGTGCTTGTCTGAACTTAAATAGATCTTGACATATTTAAGTAGCTATTAAAATTGATAACATCAGAGATGATACCCCAGCTAGAGAAAGACATTCACTCACACTTTATTTATTCCCATTCTACATCACAGACTTAAAAAATAACTTAATGTTGGGGGAGTAAAAACCACACTTTATACTTTTTAACCAAAAAACTTTTAGCAATCTATTGGAGCCATTGTGTTATGCATCTCATTACTATGCTGAGTTTTCTCTGGATGCCACATGAACCACTAACATCAGAACATTGATTTGGGGGCAGGTTCATTTTACTCTTTTTCCCTTACCTTGTTTTAGGGGAATGGAGAGGTTATTGTTTATCTGGGGTCATTTCTGGAAGAACCATACTCTTGCTACTTGGGAAAATGATTCCTGGATTAGCAGGGGCTCTGTTTCCAGAATTGAGGAATGTTATAGAAAATACGGTTAACAGCTGCCTCCTGTCCCTTTCCCTCCTTATCTCAGGTACCATGGCGGCAAGGTTGCCAGCCAGGATGGGAGTATGGTCCTGAGACTGACCTCAGCTACATTTTTGGTCTATCCTTTGCATTGTTACCTTTTCTATTATAATTAAACCTGATTCTTTCTAATGAGGCAGATTCTCCCTCTTAATTAGCCAATCCCAGTTGTACAAGTAGCGCCTCTGGAGCTGCATTAATCATTCAGTGTCATAAGGGTATCACTTAGCACATTTACAGCCTGGATGTTCTAAAGATACCCTAGAGGTATAAAAAGAACATAAAACATCCCTAAGAGGGTTTTTGTCCTGATGTTTCTTGCTCATACCACTTTAGGCTGTATTGCCTGCAGGTTTTGGATGCACATCAAATCTTTAATCTAGGTTTGGGAAGGCAAAAAGTGGGAAGCAGGATGGTACCCAGACAGCAGTGAATGGAGCCTATGCAGGGATGTCAGGTGGTTCAACAGAGGGAGTTTAGTAACCGGGTTAACTTGTTACAAGGGTATTAGAAGTGAAAAGCCAAGGAAGGGTACAGTGAGGCCACCCAGAAATTAGCAACAACAGGAAGACTACGCCCCCTCTTCCCTCGGTCCCTTCAGGTCACTAATACATCACTAATACTGGTATTAGCTCATAATCATTACTAGAAAGATCACTAGTACTAGTATGTGGCATTAACAAGAGTCACAGAGAGAAAGGGGCTCAGAAAGAGATAATGCCAAGGAGAAGAAACAATCTGTCCTAAGACACCACCCAAAGTAGAAAGAAGGGAGGAGAAACACCCCAGGTTCTCTCTGTCTTCCTCCCTCCCATTTGCCGCCACTGCATCCCAGTAATAACAGAAAGCCAGAAGCCAGTCAGTCTTGGGAATACAGAGCTGAGCACAATAAGAACAGGGAGTGCAGGGCCGAGCAGGCCACCCATCAGCCTGCGGAGTCCTGCACCAGTGGGATGGTGATAGAGGCAGTGTCCTGAAGGCTGCCAGCTCCAGAACTAAGAGCCATGGAGGAGACAGTAGGTTCAAAGCGCAGTGCAACTGCGTTCTGTGTTTCCTAAACTCTCTGAGGCCATTTCCTCATCTCAAAAGCAAGGATGGTAAGAAAACTCAACTCAGGGTTATTTTGAGACCTCTGTGTGTTGCATATAAAGTGTAGAGGAGTGTAAATTTGCTTTATGTGAAACAGTTGACATATATGCTATTGGGAAAGAGGGCATGAACTTTGGATCAAGAAAGACTAAGATTTGGATCCCGGTTCCACCACCTCACAGTTAAAGGATTTAGGACAATGAGTGATAATTTCCAAGACATAGTTCTCTCATTAAAGAAATGGGATCACTATACTCATCACTCATTCAGCAAGACTACAGCTTTCTTTTAATTTACGTTCTATTAGAAGATGAAACTAATTAACAATCAAAAATTTAACAAAAAGAAATCAATGAAGCAGGAAACTATGAGTTTCAGCAAGGATGTGATTTATAGGGAAGGTGTTTTAAGCTAAAGAGCTAAAGGTTGAGAAGGACTTAAGTACAAACACTGGGGGAACATGCGTAGGTACAGCAGGTGTGAAGGCCCTGAGCTAGGGGCATTACGGGAACTGAAATTTAGTCAGTGTGGCTGGAAAACAGTGAGTAAGAAGAGTAGGCTGGAGATGGAGAAATAGGCAGAAATCCCAACACACGGTGACCTGCAGGCTATGGAGAGGTGTAGGGCTTAAAATGGGGAAGTTGTTTTAAATTATTTATTCTTAGTATCTTGAGTTGATAAATTCAGGGTGGGCTCATGTGGAAGCAGTACTCTAGAAAGGAGGCTATTTTTTTTATTGCCTTGATGATGTTCAATGGTGGCTAGAACTCAGGTGGTAGTACTGGAGGTGGTGGATAGAGGCTTGTGGATTTCCAGTAAGATTAAAGATAGACTGCAGAACTCAGCAAAGAATTTAAAGGGAGGGTATGATGAGAAAAAAGAAAATTTCAAGAAAGAGTCTTAGTTTCCTGATATATACACCTGAGTTTGCAGGAGTCATTCATATGAGAAGACTGGAAGAGGGAAAAGTTTGTCGAATGGGGAACAGGGAGACCCATAATGCAATTTGGCCTTCGGAAGTTTAATGTCATCCATAAGTGTGAGATGTGTTGAAAACATTGCATACGTGATGTGCAGTAGGCAGTTGGATGCCTGGTTGCTCGTTTTGATGGGCCAAGAAAAGGGGTGCTAATCATGGAAAATGACTTTGAATATTGTGTTTGTTAAACATTAAAGTCACAAGAAATCATGCAGATAAAGGAAAATATATTCTTCCAGAAGAATGAGAAGTCTAGTTCTTCTCAAACAGCTTCAAATTTCCCCCTGAACTCCATGTTACTTTTGTGCAAACCAAAATTGGCCATATGCAAAACAGCCTTGCCTGTTCATGTAGAATTATTTGTCACTTAGGAAAAGTGTGGAACATACTTGAAAGTTTAGAAAAATCTGTTTTCAATTCATTAATGTTGCCATTTTCTTTTTGAGCAAAAGGCTTTGCCTTTTATAACCAAATAAAAAGGATGGACTAAGAAACAGAAAAAAATAACCTCTATTCTCAAGTGTAAAATAGAGAGGTAGAAGGAAACAAATGCCAATTTGGCCAAAGGATTAGGCCAAAACATTTTTTAAAATAAAATCTACAGTATACATCAGAAGCTAAGACCTTCAGAGTCTGCCAACTGGAGGAGATGTTGGCAAGAGAAATTGAACCAAAGATTTTATGCCCTCAGGACAATTAAGACCACTGTATAAACAGGCTAACAGGTTATGCAAACTCCGAAAGAAACGCCAGTTCTTAAGCTCACAAGTCAACCTACACCCAACCTGACTTACCTGTAAACTGAACTTTCAACCTTGCTCCTTCAAAGGACAGCACCTTTTGTTAATATGTTCATTCCCTGGGTAAGTATCTTGAGCATCTAGCCAGGGTTCCTATAGCATATGCTTGGAATATTTTCCATTGAGAACTTCCTCTTTGCCAGGGGCTGTTGTAGTAGCATCTTGGCTCTGGTAAAACTTGATGAGGTTTTATGTCCCAGTCTTTGATCCCCAAGTGCCCCCAAAGCATACACAAAATAGAGTGTATGTGCTACACTAACTTATTCCTGAATTTCTATGGTTGGTTTATGATGACTGCTGATATAGGATGAGTTGGCAATGTGCTAGAAATTGGCTATAAGTGAAAAAAAAGTACAGCCAGTCTGGCAAAGAAGTGAGTAGGTACATCATAGAGGGATTCTGGAATGTGCTGTCAACACTATAAATGCACCTGCAATATATGTGGCAATTAAAGTAGTCACAAAGGTCACAGCGTGGTTCTCCACCAGTGTCTTGTTAAGAATAAAAGGAAAAAGGGTAAGGGGCAGGATGGATGGAAGGAGGTACAGAAAGGAAGGTTTCTTTTACCTATATTTATGTCTCACTTTAAATGTTTACATAGCATGTTGTTGGCATCCTGAGACCACAGTTCCCACAGTGTGTGTGTGTGTGTGTGTGTGTGTGTGTGTGTGTGTGTGTGTGTATGTGGCCTCCTCATAACAAGCAATTCTGGGACACCAGCATTCACCTCAGTTTTGACACTATCTACCCATAAATATCATCAGAATCTGTTATAGGGCAGGTGAGGGGCAGCCTGAACCCCCAAATCTGCCTGCTTTAAATAGGTTCTGCCATCTACTGCATCAAAACAAAACATACTCTAGCGTTTAAGACCTTTCATGGAAAGGAACTTCAATACAATTAGTGTGTGATACAGAGAACAGAAAGAATATAGTTTACAAATCAAGCACCCAGAGTTACCCATCCCTTCATGGGTAAATGCCCAACCAAACAGGGTTGGCCCAAAGCAGGGGCAATGTGTCCTGAAAGTCTGACACAAGTCTAAGGCACCTTCTGGTGGGGAACCATAGGACAGGGGCAGAAATGATCGGACAAGTCTGAAAGAAAAATAGCAAAATCAAGATAAAAGCTGCCATTGTTAACCTCCCCACAGTCTCTCACCCACATCTGTTTCAACCAGTGCAAGACTAAGAAGCAAGTGCATCTCTCTGCTCCCTGTGCCTCCCGCAGCTCTCCTTCTGGCTCTCTCCTTCTTCCTCCCTCCCCGTCTCCCCACCAGTGAGACTCCTCCATGCTCAGCTCCGCCCTTCCTTCGTTGGGCAGGGAAGCTGGAACCTCCCCTTTTCCTGGGGACCAGCCTGTTACAATATTTCAAGTTAAAGGTACAGTCTCCTAAGACTGAACCCTCCACTTCAGAAACAGGTCATAAGCCCCAGGCAAGCCCACAAGGTTACCTGGGCTTTTGACCAACCGCCTGTAGACAAGAGTCTACTACAATCCCCTCCTCAGTCTTCAGGTGCCCTTCTCAATTCCAGATCATCTGTGCTTCTGACCCGCTGGCTTTAAATCAGTGGTCCCCAGGACACCTACCACAGGTTCAAGTAATTTGCTAGAATGGCACAGAGAACTCAGGAAACCCATTTATGTGCTAGATCAAGGATTTGTTACCAAGGATACCAAACAACACAAATGAACAGCTGAATGGAAGAGATCCAGCTGGTGAGTATGGGACAAGGCATGGATCTTCAGGCAAGCCATGCTCCCCACTCTTCACGACTCTGGAAACTCTCTGACCTTGGCCTTCTATGGAGGTTTCATTCCACAGATGTGATGGATTAACTCATTGGCCTTGGCAATTGAACTCAACCACAAGTCCCCCTCTTTCCCTCCCTGGGGAATAGAGGGTGCAGGTGGGTCTAGATGTTCCACCCTCCATTCAGTTGTTTTCCCTAGTAACCAACCTCCAACCTCAGGTGTTTTCCAAAAGCTGCCTTCATTAACACCACAAGACATTTTTAATGCTCTCAACACTTAGGAAATTGTGAGAATTTAGAAGAGCTGTGAGGCTGGAACTGTGGATAAAGACCTAGTAAGTTTGAGAAATAATCTTATGGTCATGTGAATGACCAAACGATATTTCTTATAAATCACAATTTTGTATATTATGACTATTGCATATAATAAAACTATAGTAAGATGTCTTTCTTTAAAATATTTGTTCCTTTTAGAGCAAGTTTCTATGCTGTCTCTTCTCGTAAAGATTAACAAGCATATGGACAATAAAAGAAAAATATTATTCTAGAAAACACTTAAACCCTAGCAGATAACTCCTAGAGTAAAATCTCTCCTGTAGGATTGTACGGTCTCCATTAACTACAATTCAAAAGCCAACAGTTATTATCTTTCTCGTTGGGGAAAAAATAAGCCATTATAACAGTTTAATTTTAATTCGACTGATAAGTCATTCAATAGTAGGAAATTTTTCTCCAATTCATGGTAGAATGTCACTTTCAACCATCAACAACCATCTTCGGGATATTGGTTTTAATTAACTAATATATGGGCCTCCCTTGTGGTGCAATGGGTTAAGTCTCAACCTGTGAAGCTATCCTCAGTCGCTGCAGCACAAGTTAGATCCCTGGCCAGGGAGATTCCCACAGGGCGTAGCAGACCTCTCCTACCTTGCCCGCAGCTCCCCGCAGCAGTGTACTTCAGTCGATCTGCCTGTTCTGCTCCCCATTCTGTTTCTGGTGAATCCTCTTAGAACCCCACACCTCTGGCCTACATCCCAGTTCTTGTATACATAAATAAATAAATCTTTAAAAAATTAACTAATGTATTAAATGCATATTTTCCTATACTTTTCCAATCCCCTCCCATGTTTTTGAAACTTTTAGTGAAAAAATGGAAGTTATACATTTTTAACAAGAGAACTGCTACATCTTCTAACTAGTTCCCTTTATGAAAACAAAAAAGTATAATAATCTATAGTCCATCAGCTGTTTGGCTAGAATTACCAATTACTTTCAATGCCTTAGAGATACTTTTCAGATTTTTACAAGTCTGCATAGTAAAATTTTAAACCAATTTTCTTAAAAAGGATTGATAAGATTTATACCCTTTTAAGCATATGATGACATATTTCATTTAATTTGAATATAAAACCAAGGCTTAAAAAATAAAAGGTTTAATATCACTGGAAGAAAAAGGAGACAGGGATTAAAAATAAAATACAACAAAAAAAGGTATAATTATTTTAAAATAATTTCTTTTATGTTTTGAAATGTGCTTTTAGCTTGCATTTGATTATGGGTGTGGCGGATTTGTGGGAATTCACATCAAACAAATACCAAAGACTTGTGACAAGACCAGAAATTTGTATCGCCTTTCCTTGTCCCCAACTCTAATTGTGCCTGAGAACTGCCTGCAGTTGGGGAGAACCTGCCATTTTTCAGAAAGCTGCAAGACTTCCAGAGGTAGCTAATTGTGTGACTTCCCAGCACCTCTGCAGGCAAAGTAAATACAGGAGTTCAGAGAAGTGACAGCACTTTAAGTAACCAGATTAAGGGGAGTCAATAGGAAATTCTCAGGAAGTTAATAAAGCAATTACTTAAGTAGAGTGGAGACTAGCATAGGAGGGGGAGCTTGAAAGAAAAACAGCGCACATCACCCTCGGTATGGATGACCAATTAAGAGTTGGCTGTAAAGTCCTCAAGCACCACTGTACACCCCTCCACTTGATAATGCCCCCATATGTGTCACCGTTTATTCTCTTTCTTCTTCTATAAACAGATGAGTGTGCCTCCCTTATCCTCACCTGTCTGTTTTGCCAGTTTTGGGATTGTCTCCTGATGCTCCCCGACATATGCGAAACGGTCTGCACCAACGTGTGCTGCCCCTCCTACAGGTACCATCACACCGCAGATGAGGGCCACTCCCGCAATGACTGCAATTGCAACTGTGACATGGACTGCAGCCTTTTTGAATCTTGCCACGAGACCAGTGAGTGTCTGGAGCTGGCTATGGAGATTTCAGAAATCTGTTACCGCTAGAGTAAGGAAGCTGCCACGTTCCTGGAGAAACTTGGGTCCCCAGGAACATCCTGTGACAATAAGAGTGAGATTTCCTTGTGCTGAAATGTAAGGACTGCACATTTCTTGGATGCCATAGATCATTTTATTCTGCACCTGTTGGGGAAAGCTAAGGATTGTCAACTCAATGGTCTTATTCCAAATTTCACCACCGCATGGCCTGCTGAAAAATACGATCTTGATCACATACCTAAATGCTATAGGTACAGGATGTTTCTTGACTGTAAAATAGCATGTGAAACCACTCTGTATTATTGCACTCATGGTTTGCATCATGGATTCAACTTCATTCACAAATTCAGGACAAATTAGTGCATTCTTTTAGAAATGACATATTAGCTCGTCTTTCCGATGGACTCATGCATAAACATTATGCATTGTTGGTTATTATTAATAATGTATTGTATAACATCACTTTGTAATTAAAAATTTATTTATACAGTCTCTTAAAATTCACTTATATGTACAGTTTAGGTAGGAAAGGGAATTAAATGAATTAGAAACCATGTTCCTGTAATTACAACAGATGTCTCTAAGACATCTCCAGTGAATTTTGAATATGATGTACTTCGAGAGAGTACTGTAATTCTAGACCAAATTATTATATGTCTATGACTATGTCATAACAGGTTATGCATATTCTTAATTTGTTACAGTAAGACCTTTTTTATTCTAATAAGCACAAATGGGAATTAAGTGCAAATTTCAAGAAAATGAGCCTAGATAATCAATTCTTCATTTTCTTCATTTCTGTTTGTCAAGTAGAATAAGCAACAGGATAGCAAAAACAGACTCAGTTCATGTTACTAAACTATTACTTGTACAGGCACTACAAAAAAATGCATATGCAAGTACTAATTTGGCACCAAGTTTCCTTATACAGCATGTGTATTAGAAGCCATTTAAAATTGTTTTTGATTATTAATCAGTAACTATGTTGATGACTTCCTCACACTTACAAAAAAATTAAAGGTGTACTATAAAATGGAAAGTGATTTTCAATTCAAATGTAAACAACTTGGGGAGAAAAATTCTTCACTAGGTTGAAACTATTTTGGAATCTTCTCTTATGTATAGGCACAACATTGCTTACTAATGTGTGATTACTTATTCCCAAGGAGATATCTTATATATTCATTGACTATAAAGAAGCATAACATACCAATAACCAAAGAAAAATCACAAAATGAAACAGGGAGTTGAAAGAAATGTTTCATAATCTGGGCCAAGAACAACAAATTCCAGAATACCTGCTTTTATCTGATGGAGTTAATTTCAGGCAAAAGCAACATTTGTTTTGTTTCTGTAGTATACTAGCACATTTTCTACTCTGCAATAAATTCTTCCCAACATTGAAAACTATTCATCTTTAAAAATAGTTTTAAGCCTTCTCTAAATAGGTATTTAACTGCTGTTGTTCTGCTTCTGCCTAACAAACAGCAGTGTGGCCACATGAATCGGCTTCATTGCTGTTTGACTGTCACGCAATTCACAAACCATAGAGCATGCAAGTGCCCCTCACTTCTCATCAAACACTGCAGTCTCTTTTCTGTTCAGAAACTCAGAGATGACTCTATTCTGTGCACAGAACTTGCAGATCATTAGGAAGGGGAGAAAAGTAGATTCTTAGAACAGGAAAGGAAACTAGTCTGTTTTTATCCAAAATTCTCATAAGAAGATGGAGACCCCAAGACCTGTCTTATCCAAACCATGCAGCGAGTACATGGTGGATTCAGGAACTCTAAATGGTTGCCTGATTGTCTAACCACACCATACTCTTCTTCATGGTTTTCTACCTAATCCAACGGGTACATGCTGATACAGCTGTTCCAAATGTTTAAATATTAAATGCTACCAGACTGGCTCATTAATAGTTATATTCTTGAACTTCCTAAGTGCGTCCCCCATTTCTCACAAATACCCAGGTCTTCTACAAACATCCCCCACCTCCTGATAGTTCAGTCACTAAATACCTGGGCATGCTGGGGGTCTCTGGAGTCATGGCCATAGTTCATGGTATGTGGTGTCACTGATGAGGTCAAATAGGTGTAAAATATTTTGACCACTATCTTTCTAGTGATGCAAAGATTGTGCATTTTCAAATGTGAATCGAATGTTTGTCAATTAGAGACATAAAAATTACCAGGTCTTATTTCATAATGTGGTAAGAATGCTACAAGATCTTTCTGTGGCCTCACTTTCCATGGTTTGTTATCTTATTTCTCACTTTCAGAATTCTCCATGCTACAACAGAAGAGTTGGTTTTACAAAGTGTGAAATTTCCTTTCTTTATTACCAATAAAATATCATCCTTTTTGCAAACATGAATGGCTCTTTCAATTGAATTCTTACACAATAAAACATGCAACTTGGAAAATGGCAATTGCAGCATAAGACAGATGAAAAAGAAATGTGGTTATTGATTAAATACAAATATCAGAAACTGAAAAGACTCAGTTTTTTTTCTGCAGTCACAAAGGTCTATGATTACATATAATAATGTTATTCTTTAAGGTGGGCTTCTTAGTTAACAGAGTATTATGATTTAAGGAAGCAGACCAGATAAAGAGATTTGAGAATATACAACATTTATAGAGAATAAGAACAGCAATTTTTCCCACACTAATATAACCAGATAGTTACATTTTCTTGCTTTGCTCAATGGATTTTTATAAAACCATTGCTCCTCTAAAAGCCTACAAAATATGGAAAGCAATGAACAAACGAAGTTAAATTTAACTTGCTAATGAAATTTTCCCACTACATAAGCTGATAGGCCTACAAAATTAATTATCAATGGTGGACAATTAAAGTTAATAAAGCGAAAGTCACTTCAGTTTTTTTTCCAATGGAGTAAGCAAACATATTCAGGCAGGAAAACTTTACAAATGGAAACATCACATGAAGGCATAGCAGCATTTTCTTCAAATGTTTGAAGGACAGAATTTATTATTCAGTGGCTCCATATTTCTCACTTCACAAAATGGAGCAAAAGAATAATATGAGATATAAGTAAGGTAGTTTAATTGTAAGAGATTTGTCCATCAATTGCTGAATTCACCCAAGTTAAACTGATGATCTCTGATAAAATATAAGTAGTATATATTTTTTACTTTTATTTTTGCTTTTATTCTTCATCAAAGGCTTTTATTTTGTTTTTATTTTTGTTTTTAATAATGTACCATTGTTTCACATCCTTGTTAGTATTTGACAGTGTAGAATTTCTTTCCTCGGGTGTGGTCATAATAGCTTCACACCACCACGAAAGCTTTGTCTTCTGCCATAGTCTCGTTACTCTCACAGCCCCCTTCTGATCCTCCAACCCATTCTCATCCCTCCCCCTCCACTTCTCCTTTCTTGGATGCCTCAGATCTATGTTCAGCTTTCAAGGGTTGGTTTCAATGTTTGTCTGACCATTTGTTTGGCTTCTCTGTATTTCACATGTAAGTGATATATCCAATTGGTGTTTTTTGAAGATTTCTGAGTTAAAACCTAAAGAGTTGCCATATATAGTCTTAAATAAGCTATATAGAAAAGGCAAAATAAACTAAGAATGGTTTTCGATGACTATAATCAACTTGGGACTGAAATTGTATTATTGGGCTCCTCAAACAGACATCTAGACAACTCCTGACATTACTGGGAAGGATCTCAAAATGAAGAGCAGTAATAAGAAATGGAAGAAGGGGCAGGACCTGCATCATTATTTGGATAAAAGTGCACCATCTTGATTAAGTGCACCTTCTGGTGCACCATCTTGATTAAGTTTACAATTCTATTTGCCGCTATCTCTAAAGCAGTGGTTCTCAATTAGGAGGTAACCCCCACACACACCTCCAGAGGACATTTGGCAATGTCTGGAGACATTGGATCGTCACAATGGAGAGGGAATGGTGTTACAGCATCCAATGAATTGAGGCCAGGGTTGCTTCTAGACCTCCTGCAGCACACAGGACAACAAGGAAGCATCCAGTCCCAAATGTCAATAGTGGCAAGGTTGCAAAACTCAGAAGCTGTATCTCAAAGCATCATCACCAAATCAACCTTAAAAAACTTTTGGAAATAGGGTTGCAGATAAAATACAGGATGCCCAGTTAACTTTGAATTTCAGATAAACAACAAATAGCATTTTAGTACAGGCATGTTCCAAATATTGTGTGTGACATATTTATACTTCAAAAATGATTCCCTACTTATCTGAAATTCAAATTTAGCTGGATGTCCTATATTTCTGTTTGCTAAATCTAGCAGCCCTAGTTCAAAAGACTCCATGTTTTGAGACAGGATCTTAAGGAAGTGATGATTTCTCAGCCCGCTCCCTGACTTCTAGAGGGAGAGCTGTTTATCTCATGGTGAAAGGCCAAGACATTCTTTGGGCCATTTTGGGGTAAAGGGGAGGCTGCTCTAAAGCTAGACATTCATTTTTCCTTCTGCTCCAGTTTACGCATAGTCCATTGCCTTAGACTAAGCTGTCCTCTGATATCTGTTTTCTTTATTTCATATCTCAATTGGCAACTAGCGATGTACTTCAGCTCAAAGATAATCTTGATTCAATGGGTAGGAAGCAGAAGTCTTTACTGAAGCCTTGATGTCTAAACCGCATTTCTTTCTTGTCCACAAAGACCTGTTTAGAAAGGTATTCACACAGATATAATAGATACATTTTCCCTTACCTAGGTATTTTTCTTTTCATATAGCTTCATCAAAACTCTATTGGCTGAAGAGGTGAGTGGCAGGGTGTTACTGAGGCATTTCTTGGACCTGGATTATGATACCATTTGCTAACACACAGACTTCTCCAAGCACCCTTAGTATATAGTTAGGAGTGAATTAGAGAGTCTGACATGTTCCCTTTACTATTATTGTTCTCATTTATTTTACAGATGAGGAAGATCAAACATAAAATATTCAAATAAGTGCTTTATAAGCATTATCACAATTCACCTAAACAATCCTACAAGATAGGTTCTAGTATTATCTTCATTTTCCTAGGAGCAAAAGGAACACAAAGAAATTAAATAACTTGCCCAAAGTCACACTGAAAATAAGCAATTTGAGCCCAGATTTGTTCATTCCAAAGCTCATGCTTTTAATGACTAACCTTAAAAGTTGCACGTATGAAAAATGACCAAGTCAAGATAAAGTTTAAGTATTCACTTTTAAAACAAAAGCAATCAGAAAAAGCATAGTGACTGTCCTCAAAGAAAACCATCACTGATAGCAAATGTTTTAAAAAGTTGTTATCCTGAGCAATGGCTAGAATTTGGAACATCTTCAAAATGCTTTTAAGATATGTACCCAATAAGTAATAAATGCAAAGTCAATATATTGCAATTTAATCTTTATGTCAGTAGCTTTGCCTCATTCAGCTATGGTTATGAAGGCGTACCTTTTAGTGTTCCATTTCAGCAAAGCAACTTTGATCTCTGCAAGAGTCCATCCTGCCCGTGGCACCCGGGCCAGCCCCTCATCAGCATTCCACCAGAGATCCCAGGAGCTTGAATTGTTTTTAATCAGTCAACAACACTACAGTCAACCAAATGCACTCTGATAGTTGTACCTTTTATCTCAAAAGCTATGGAGAAACCAAGGTCGCAGCAACCTCTTTTATGGTTTATTGTTCCTCAAATATACTTAGAGTGAATTTACAAAGCCACAACTTATTTTGTGGATACAGAGCTTTCACTAGGTTCAGCACTCTCCCACATCCTCTTTGTTTCTTCTTTCAGCACTTTGTCTGTGGGTCCTCACTTAATATCAAGTTCCCGTAAATTTTTTAAAAAAATAAAATAAGAATATTGAGCAAGATTCTCCCAGTAGCCAAACTACTCATCATTTGTGATTGAGGCTCTTCAGAAACTACATTAATGTTTCAAATCACTGCTATCCAGTTTTGTAATATACCGTTAAGGTCCCTGCAAAGAGGGAGGAAGGCAAGAAGCCAGAATGGTGCCAATGTCATCACTCTGCCACTGTTACAGTCAAATGACTGCCAATGTCAGCATGGTAGCAAACCACCCAGTGCACGAGGGGAGTTTACAGATGAGGTGAGGTAGAAATAGGGTTCTAAATGTGGTAGAAGGACTTCAAATAGATTCATAAACACGATGAAGCTCTTCTTGCCTCACTTTTTGGATAACTTTCCTTCTAAGTGATAATGAGTATAAATTCATAGTTTTAATCTAAACTAGTAATATTTTTATAATCATGTATTAACAACACATTAGAAGTAATTTGGGGAATAAAAGAATTCATAGAACATCAAAAATCATCCTGCACACTACCAATGGTGCTTCCATAATATATTAGGAAATATTAGGGTAAAAGAAAGCAAGAGTGAGACCAGCTAGATGATCAGTCAGAAGGCTATTGCCCAATCCAGGTAGGAATTAGAGGCCCGGGCTAAGGTGGTAGCTTTGAAGTAAGGGGCTGTGGAGGGAGGAAGGAGAGACAACAGTTACGGCCAAGAAGGGTCTTGAATGATAGTTTTTGCTTTATTTAGGAGCCGATGAAGAGCTGCTGAAGAACAGTAGGGGGGGTTACATGATTAAGGTGATGTGGGAGGAAGATTGACCTTTCAGCAGTGTACAGGAAAAATTCAAGTGAGGGGAGATTTGAGACTGACAAAGGAGTGATTGCAATAAGGCATGGGGTGATGAAGGTCTGAAATAGGATGGTGACAGGGAAAACAGAAGGCAAGAGATGGATGGGAAAGAAATTAGAAAAAGACCATTAGTCCTTTCTCAAACTCTTCTTATTTTAAGACTCACATATTCCCTACTGTCTATCACATATATGAGTCATGAAGCCATTATTTTCATTAGGGAAGAAACGGGTTGGGGAGGGGGGAGTTTTATTCCAAGTGGAAAGTCAAGGTATATTTTTAGCTACATTAAGCCAGCCTTCTGCTGCTCTGCACACTGATGTAATTCCAACATAAAACATAATCTATAATATTCCAAGGGAACAAATCCAATTCTTGGTCATATAAATTTTCATATAAGTCCATCACAATTCATTCCCAAAACATCTCATTCTCTTTGAAAGCTGGAGCTGCAGCAAGTGATCAAAAAAGAGTAGTTTAAAATTGCTCTGGAATTTCCAGCGATGCTAAATCTAACCTGCCTACAGTGCAGGATCAATCCCCAAAACTTTAAATCAGAGGTAAAGCATTTTATGTTTTAAAAGATATATTCCTCAAAGTTTATCACAGTGTATTAAAGTCAAATGTGAGTTATTACTTACCAAATCTGGAGCTGATGTCTCCCTTTGATTACCCTAGGTAGGAGAGAATAAGTATCTTCCAACCAACATATTTTTTACCTTTTCATCTGCTTCTTCCTCTTTACAATAGAGTGAAAAATAATAGCCAAGGAGTGACTTTGCAGGGTTGGACAAAGTGCAAATCCCATTTGACTAGAACCTAAATTGTATTCCAGGCCCCTGGCAATTCCTGCTGCATGGAAAAGAATAATGCAAACTGACTTCTCAATAGCCAGATGGGTCCTATAGGAATAATCAGTAAAAACACATCTGATGAACTTTCAGCACATTTGCATTGGCTTCAAACCCAGTGTATCTATTATTTGTCATGCCTGAAACTTACTTCTCTCTGCCCTTGCCAGGACATTTTGTATGAGAGAGACAGTTTTGCTATGGTCAGGATGCCCTATGGAACCCTAGAATGAGCAAAAATGTTAACTAATACCACTTATACTGAAAAAAATTAACTAAAGATTACTTCTGCAATCTGAGGGAGGTGAAAAGATAGAGGGATCTTTTTGTTTAAAATAATGTTAGAAGGATTTCATTTCTCTGTGGGTGGGGGGAAGAATATCATTTAGTAGGATAACGCAATATTTCAGTCACAAGCAGCCTCTCTTCTGGTCTTTGAGCTACTAGGTGTTTGGGCTACTAGGAGACTGCTAAGAAAGCCCAAGTTTATTCCATGAAAAAACTGTTAGAGGTGTAATGATATGTAAAAAGGTTGAGGTATAAAGAAAGACATGGGTTCAAATCCTGCCTCCACTATTTACTACATACTGCATTGAATTAGTAACTAACATTCTTGGACCTGCAGTTCCTCATTGATTAAACATGTTTTTTTTTTTAATATTTTTCCTTTATAGGAAACATTTTTCTTTTCTTTTTTATTTTTTTAAAGATTTATTTATTTATACATACAAGCTGGGGTTACAGGCCAGAGGCGTGGGGCGGTGAGAGGGTTCACCAGAGACAGAGTGGGGAGCAGAACAGGCAGATGAGAAACACACTGCTGAGGGGAGCAGCGGGCGAGGCAGGAGAGGTCTGCTGCACCATGTGGGATTCTCCCCAGCTGGGCGTCGAACTCACATCTTGCGCTGCCGACAGCTCCACAGCGCAGCGCTCAACCACTGCGCCACCAGGGAAGCCCTTACCAAAGTTCTTAGTGTAGACTTAATACATCCAGTATACTCACTAATTATCAGCTATAGTTATTATTAGTATAACTACCAAATTTGTTCCTTTCCATATCGAGAGAGGTCTTTGCTTTGTTTCTGCAGTATCTCACATAATACCATTAATTTTGACACTTACCCATCCTTTTCATTCTTTCCTGGTTACTCTTTCAGAAATGAGCACCTCTAATTCTTAATTTTTCTTTCTCTTATGATACCCTGTCCTTGTCCCCCAAGGTTAGAATGTGTATTATAGTAGGTAGTTTTAAGCACTTACATGTGCCAAACACTATGAACAACATTTTGTGCATTATCTCATTGACTATCCTCAACAACCTCTGTTCAATGTAATATGAGTCCCATTTTACTGAAGGGAAATAAGGTTTGCAGTGTTTAAATGACTCTCTAATGATAAATGGAGAACGTAGATGTCACAGTGGAGACTGCTATATAGGAGTTTGATTCTAAAGCCATCTTCTTAACCACATAAACTGTAAGATGATCATGGTTGAAAGCCAGGCTGACAAATTCAACACTTTGAGGATTGACAAATTTTATTTGTGAGAATGCCTTCTTTTCTCCTTAATCTGATAAAAGGGGCTTTAATATTACCACACAGAGAACTTGATTTGCACCCCTGTTTTATAGGGTCAAGCTAGACTTCATGGACCCCCACCCAGAAAATTGGAGGGGTGAGCTGCTCTGGCAACAGAATAGGTAGCACTGGTCTTTGCCCAGAGAAAGTTCCACACTCTAAAGGGAGTATGGACAAATAGTTATGTGTGGGTTTCTGGTAGATTCCTTGTGGGTGAGGTGTCTGGGAGTGAGGTCGACCAGTTGTCCCATGCCCTATCTTCTAGGGTCAACCAAAGAATTCATGAAACTACAGAAAAGAAATGAGGTGTGCAACAACAAGTCCTAAGGAGAATAGGCTAATTTTCCCAGGTGAAAGAAATTGCAAACAGAAGAACATTCTCCATAACAGCATCTCTGAAAACACTACAAAAGACATCATTAGTGACATAGAAACCCTAAATAAATGCCAGATGCAAAGAAGATGACCTCATCCTAGCAGCGTATCAATCAAATTAGGGGCTTTCTTTTCTCTTTACCCATCTCTCTCCCTCCAACCTATTCTGTACAGTGGAGTCTGAAGCCACAGTGAACAAGGTGAGAAGAAAAAATGACAGCCGGAGAAAGAGAAAAGGTCCATATATTCCTTCTCTCACCCATGAGCAGTCACCAGCTAGAGCAGAAGACAGTGACAGCATGAACTTCAAACCTATGGCTATTGTTGCTCAAACTAGCAATTGAATGATACTGTGTTTATGACTTAAAGGTTGTCTATTACTGAAGAGTAAACAGAAATATCATCCCTGAGTTTACATCCAAGGACTGGGGAGGTACCCTTTCCTGAATAAATACAAAAGATAGTGAGAGATAAATATAAAGTTACTTTTATGATTATGCCCCATGAGCACAACACTTGTCTCTCAGTATCTTCCAGGGATTGGTTCCAGGAACCCTGGATACTAAAATCCCCTGATGTTCAAGTCTATAGTATAAAATGGTACAGTATTTACATTGAAAGTATACACAACCTCCTGTATTCTTTAAATCATCTCTAGAATACTTATAACACCTAATACAATGTAAATAATCACTATACAGTAATGTTTAAGGAATGTAGAACAAGAAGGTCTTTACATGTTGAGTATAGAGAGCACTATTGAGGATCTAACTACATAGTACTTTATGTTTGGTAAGCAGTTGGTAGCATCCATGCTAGGCAGCGCTGGCATACAGAGAAGGATCAACTGCACTTGTTAAATCTGTTGGTGGTATTTGTTTCTCATCACCGTGTGGAAGCATCGTGGACTCCTTTGTGGTAATCACATCACAACTCAGTCAAGATAGGTCCAAAAGGTGCCGTTTCTAGTCCTCCTCCTCCTGATTAGTCCCCAGTTCATGGCTGCCAATTAAATATCTCCCAATTGTCAAGAAACTACTCATTTTTCTTTCTTTCTTTTTTACATTTTAAAAGGACAGTTTTTGCATTAATTTTTTCTTTTTTTAGGAAAAAGAGAAAGAAAAAAAAAAAAGAGAAGCACCCACATAGTCACAGGCAGGTGGTCTTGGGAGGAGAGCTCCAGTTTTTCTTCCAAAATAAATATTTCATCATTGAAATTGAGAATATCATCTTATTCAATTTTTTTAATCAATGAATCTATAGCAATTTGGGGTATGGAAAACCATAATTTTAATAGACATTCTGGTTTTTAGAGCATGCAAAGCTTTGAGTGACATACACTGTGATGTCTCCCTGTGTTTCGCATAGGTGTAAGGAGATGACGACGGAATGAATGACTTTCTGCAAATTACCCTCGAGCTCTGGCATCACCTATATGAATGTCCCAAGGAAGAGTTTAAAATAGAAGTTAGCAGTTGATTTCCAGTGGTAGTGTCTGAATCCACCAAACTTGGAATGATACTTTGACTCTTTTACTTGCCATGAAAAGGGAGTTTCCAAATATCAGGTGCCAGAGACAACCCATGGATTACTCATGCTATCTGTTATCAGGTAAAGCTTATAGAAGATCTAGATATTCTGGGAAAGGTTTTCAACCCTCTGCCTACAGGGGAAATTCAATAATTAGAGACTTCTAGGATGTAGGGGGAAAAATAGAATGAACACTCATAGTTACATCTGAGCACCTGTATGAAACCTACAGGTGATCATTCCAGCATGTGGAGGCAGGTGTTTTGAAACTTTAGACTGTTACCTGAGCTTAGACGTGTGTCATGATGAAATTTTAATGCTGCCCCTCCTTTTGTGATAAAAGCTGTGCGATCCCCAGCCCCCATCCTTTGTTGCTAGGTTGTAGTTTTGGCGCCAAAGTTCTGGGTGAAGCTGGAATGTAGTTAGGCAGGGAGCCTCTTACCAGGACAAAAGTCTTGATATGAGAATATCTGCTGAAAACAGCAAGCAGACATTATGGCCAGATTAGTATAACGAACTAGATCACCTTGACAGGAAGTTAAGTGTAAATTGGGATTAGAGGTAGGATATTTTGAGCAGTAGCAGCTTTGGTGCCCCCCAGGGCAACTGCCCCTATTAACTTCCCCCTAGCTTGTGCCAGACTATTATGCACCCCCAGTGCACATCCCCACCCTGCACTTTCCTCCATAGTTGCCCACTTTCCCTGAATCTAACCCCTTCTAATCAAAGTGTGAGACTGGGCAGGGAACGCTGCCATATCTTCAGAGATGTGCATCTTGAGGCTGCATATCGAGAGGGGTGGCCCCTCTAGGTGACTCTCTCTATGCACTACGTGGACTCTTGAGTCATGTCTTTCTTCATCCTGTGACTGCTTCCAACATTGCCACCCCAAGAGGTGACAAAAACCCAATTAAAGCTTTTTGGGAGATGGAGGCAAATCCACATTTAAGGGGTTTGCTGCTCAGAAATTCTAAAAAGATCTCTTAGAGTCAACAGTACAAAATTAATTTTTCAATTTTACGTATTTTCATATTAGCATGTAGGAAGGACTGGGTGAAAGTGAGGACCCTGGATACTTAACTTTCATTGATTGCAAGGTAAATCATGTTTGTTTGCCATACAAGAGAACAAGAATTTCTGCCATCGATTGCTGGAGAGCTAGACATAAAAAGAGAAGTAATTTTACAACTAATCAGAAAGGACCTCAGGAGGGGATTTGCATATCCCCTTTGGTGATATCATTCTCCTTTGGTGCAGACAGTCCTGTCTTACAGGAGAAGGGCACAGCAAACTTGACCCATCATGCATCAGAGGAATACATAACGCATTTGTCTCATCTGACAACTTAAGAAACGAAATATGGCGTGCCAAGCGATATCTCAGGTTCCATCTTCCCAAGGATTCCCCATAAAGGTGACATAATTGGATGGAGCTATATTAGCAAGTGCTTACAATTAAATTATTCAGTGGGAGCTGAGGCTCCAAATTTCAGTTTTGACTTATCCTACTGTTTTAATTTCTCTTTTTACATCTTTAATTTATGGTTGTCTAAAAATCTAATTAGTTATTAATCCTTAGGAATTATGTGTTTCAAGCATGATAAGAAATCAAAGCAGACTATAGAGAGGGAGAAAGAAGAAGAGTTAACTGTGAAAATTCACTCATAATGAACTTCTATGTAGGTGGGAGCTTAGTTCTAATCACCCTAAACAGAGTTAAAAAGTTAAGACCCTTCTTTAGCTAAGCTATAGTATCCCAACATTTCCCTATGGCTGTATGGCAGCACAGTAGTTCCAAGAAGATATGTGGAAGAAACATTCAAGATCTGGTGGTATATTATCCTTTCTTAGAGATTCGCAGTGTGTATTAAAGGTTCTGATAAGTCCTGCTGTAAAAACAGCCTGTACAT
This sequence comes from Scalopus aquaticus, assembly GCA_004024925.1. Taxonomy (NCBI): domain Eukaryota; kingdom Metazoa; phylum Chordata; class Mammalia; order Eulipotyphla; family Talpidae; genus Scalopus; species Scalopus aquaticus. Next base: position 45,680 of record PVIJ01005842.1, on the reverse strand, counting down.
GTTTAACTTAGTGTTGCCAAGACATATATTAACCAGAGAAACCTCTCTATTAATAAAGGCACATGCATTTGAAACATTGGTTTAAGCATTTAACATCTTTAAAACATCATGAATGATGTACTTCACTGGGTATTCTAGCACAAGACAGTTTTTCAGAGAAAATCAAATGACCCATCTCATCTTTGCAACCACATTATTTCAAATAGAAATGTGCATCAACATGGACTACCCATCTGCTTTAGCTCATAGAACTACGATTTGGGAATCTTTTCAACATGACTTCCAAAAGATTTTGATTCTGCCACAAGGAAATAGTGACATACTCTCTCCACGTAGCTTTCTTTTTGTTTCATAGCATGTGACTGCTTTCTCCTTCCCCGTCTCGCCATCTATCTAAATATGTAACTCTGTTCTTATTATTTTTCTCTTTTCGCTGTTCTTGATTTGACAACAGGGAAAATGCTCATTTATTGATTGGTGTAGTTCATGATAACAGAATAGAGTGACCACGTTGTGGGGGCTTCATTCACTTTATATCATCCCTATAAGAACCAGCTTATTTAAGATGTCTATCTTTTTGCTACATTTCTGGCACCCAGGGATACTCGTTATCTGCTGGCTTCAGAAAAGATGCTTTCAAAATAATAAAGAATATGCACATTTCATAAAAATTAAGTCACAGATTATGTTGGATTTTTAATAATTTCTGTGTTCAAACACAAAGAAATATCTTGACCTTTGAGAAATGTCCTGCTCCTGGTGCACCAAATAACCTTTAACTCCATTCTAGGATAAGTCATTTTACACAAGTCACTGAGTATAGACAAGGAGATGCAACATTTTCTCTGGGAATTATGGAATACTTTTTCTTCATGGTTCACAGGGACCAGATAAAAAATAAATTCATATTGTGCCTTGATAATAATCTTGTTGGGCAAGTCACTTAAATTTTCTTAGCCTCAATTTCCTTACCTAGAACTTGGAGGTCATTGTCAAACCTCATCATTAGAGAGTAAAGATAAAATGTTCAGGGAAATTATTTAAGAAAGTGACTGACACACAGCAAGTAGTCAATAAATTATAGCTAATATATTTAAATCCAAAAGGTTGAAGAAGACTCAAAGTTCTGCTTTCCCCTAAACTGTCAGAGTAAGAGGGACCTTTTAATGTTCGAATTTCAGTTTCAATTAACTCTCTTATCGGAGTCTTTTTCTTTTGCAACATTAATAATATGGTTACCCCAAAATTCCATTAGTCATTAGTCCTTTGAAATTATGAGCCACAAGCCTGATAAGGAACCAAAAAAGACTACAGAGCGGGAAAAAGGGTGCGTTAACTATTAAATGTTCATTCATAATGAACTTGCTTGTAGGTGGAAGCTAAGCCCACAATTGCCCTAAATTAGTGAGAAATTTACATCGCTAAAAACTAGTCTGCCATCTCCAATACTTGGAACTGTAGATTTATGTTTGAGTAAAATTGAGCTAAATTGGGCTAAAGTCACATTTGGGGCCCTCACTATAAATTAGCCTGTGAAATCACTGAGACTGAGGTGAAATTTCCAAAAGCTTAGTTTCCACTGGGAAAATGAACAGACCAACAATTCCTTCCAGTTAGCTCCACCCAAATCCAATCTGTTACTTTTACGTCCAACGTCAAAGGCAAGCTCTTCTCATTCCAATTGTACCCTGAACATTCTCCCCCATAAAATACAGTTTAAAGGCCAGCTGCAGTGTGGAGCCTTTTCTCAGAGCCTACAGTTTCAAACAAACGACTGGGCAGAAGCCAGGATCTATATGGGCTCACGAAGACTGTAAAACATTTGGTGCCGAGTGGAAAAAGACGCCTGTGAGCTCTGCCAGACGTTTTCAGCTTTCTTGCACCTATGCCAAGTGTTTTTCAGCTCCCCTACCCCTTTCATTTGAAGGGGGGCGGGGTTGGGGTTGGGGAGATAAGCAAGCTTTCTGAGGGCATATGCCATAGGAATTGAAAAACTTGTTACCACCATTGCACACTCGTTTCCTGCCCAGTCCCCATTCTGACGGCAAAATGAGGACCTCCCGCCAATCTTGATACCAAAAATTCTGAGCTTTTGAGTATGCTGGACATTCATTTCATCCTATCACGCATCGTTGTGGACTCTGAAGACCACCTCCTCCCCAGCCCTCTCCTGACACTTTGTCTAAAATCCCTTTTTTGAACTCTTGATTGAATCACCCCTGCCCATCACTGACACCAAATTGCCAATTATTTCAAGGAAATAATTTGCACATTGAGACAGTTTGTAACATGCAAAAATATGTGTGGAAGAAAGTATATGTTTCTTAAAGGAAGAACACCCAAAATGTTTTCAGATGAAAGTGTGAAAATGTCTAAACATAGATGACATGATACAGATCATGAGAAAGTCAATTTGAAATTATTCTGGGGACTTGCAATAATGTTTTCAAAAGAAAGAGAAATCAGGGGAAGGGAGGTCCTCTCAGTCCCTGCACAGTGGTGTTGAATATAGAGTCCCACAATGGTGTATTTATTCCTGTGAATCATTTCGGTTAATTCAAAAACCCTATGAATTATTTTCTCCATTTACAGATAAGGAAGCTGAGAGTTAAGATTAAGTGTAACCCAATTGTGCACCTAGGAAGCAAGCCTTAGACTTGATCTTTGGTCTCTCTGTGTCTGAGCTTTGACATGACGTTAAGCTAGCCCTCTCAAAAGAAGCACCTTGAGTTCTTAGGGTTGTTGGTGCAAGAAAATCCACACTCAGAGATTCATCTCTTGAGCTTAAACCTTGAACCTCTGTAAAAACATAATTGTCCGCTCATGAAAAAATATGCAATATATCAACCACTTTACCTTATCAGGAGGAAGAAAATGAAATTTTTTTTCTCCGGGTATGCTTAACGCTGCAATCCACAGTTTTTCACAGTATTGTCATGAATCTACATACACATACATTTTAAAACATTTCTGAACTTTCAGTATTTTGTTAGTTTTCCAACATATTTGTATTAGAATATTTTATATTTTCAATATTGTTTGAATGTCCCTCTTCCTTGTTGATAAACCATATTTCATTATGTTCTTTTGAATATCCCTCTTTTTTTTTTGTTATTTTCACTTTTATGGCAAAATTCTCTAACAGCCAATTAGTTTTACATTGAAAATGATTATGGAAAAAGGCTTGCATATGTGTTAATATGATATAGTTGTTACATATACTGTCATAATATTTATATGATCTAGATACATACATTATGATTAGTTTTGTTATTTACTTTATTATTACTGTTATTATTTAAGTGATATTTTACATATATGATTTAGTTCAAGTTACATTTAAGAAACCTATAAGAAGGTATTATCACCAAAATATTACATATAAAGAATTAGGGCTTATCACAATTAAGATATCTGAGATTTGTCAGACCTAGGATTAAAACCTCAGTTTATCTTCAGCTGACTTCCAGGTCATTATTCCATCACTCAAAACTAAAGAAAAGTATGCACACACAAAGAAAAACTTCCTCCTCTGTACCCATCTTTTCTTTTCTTATACACACACATCAAGCTGTAGTAAAACAAACCAACAAGCAAAAAAATCTACCCTGTGATGAGAGGAAAAAAAGGGAAACACCAGAATAATGAACTACACAGAACTGTCAAAACTAACCATTGAGCATCTTGTCACCATGTATGTCCAAGAAGTACATCTTCCTTATGAGTTGAGATTCACCCTAAAAACTTTTGGACATAATGTGGCTGTCATTATAATCCAAGAACTCGAGCACAAGCTCCTTGGTCATATCAGAGATAAATCAGAGAGCGTTACAACATCCAGTAGGCTGGTAGCTCTAAGTTCTCTTCCAGCTCCTAAGACACAGTCATTCTCCTCATATACTAGGAGACCTGGGCTTATAGATAAAGATCCTGGTGATAACAGCCTTCAGGAAATAAGTCCTTGGTCGTCATTGGGGGGTGTACTTACATGGTGTTTGGGCTGGTCAGAGGCAACAGGGTGACAGCCAAGGGAAACAGAGTGGACAAGATGCAGGTCAGTGGCCCCTACGGTCACTGCAATTCTGCTTCTGTCTTTGGTGCTGTTGTTCCATGTATGATCTCATTTACTGTTGTTAACATTCATTCAACAACCTCTCCCCACTCCCCAATATTGATTGAGCGCTATAGTTCAGGCAGTGTTTAAGTGTCTAAAATTTTCACTTCTGAAAAGAAGGGTTTCAGAAGAGAGCATGAGAAAAGAGAAAGGAAGGGGAAAAGACGGAGTACCAACAGAGAAGTGTCTTGGGTCTAGAGGAATACTGACAACCCTTTCAGCTTTGACGATCTAAGTTTCACACTCACTTAACTTCATGAATCTTAATTTCCTCGTCTTTAAAGTGGGGATAATTACCCTGCCTTCAAGCTTCCTGAGTCTGCTGTGGTGTGTGATGTCAGAGGAAAAAACGTAAGGTAAAACTGCTCTGTCTGTTGGAAAGTTAATATTGCTCCATGAGGGACTCAAAAATCATTTTCCCTAGTGAGGTATCTAATAATTTCTCATGACCCAATAAGGAAAAATTCCAAATGTCTCCTAGTGAAGAACTGGAAACTCCAGAAAAATGCTGTCTTCACAGTGCCATGCCCCAGTTGCAAAACATTTGTCCTTTCTCAATTGAATGTATTTTCTTGAGTTGCAATGAGTCCTCCACTAACAGGCAGGGGTGCATTAGTGGGAGATTTATGCTAATATCTCAGCAGTGGAAATCACGAGGCTCACTATATTCTCATTCGGTATGAGACAAGTGGCCAGGGTATGTCCTTTAACAGGATTTCCAGGAAGGATACTGCAACTTAAGAAATGCTGATTTGCTGGCACTTACATATTCCAGGAAGAAGCCTGTCTTAAGTGTATCGGAGCCTAGAGCAGAAAATTATTTTAATGCCCTCTCCTGCCTCCACACACCCCAGCATAAGAGTAGAAAATATCCATTGGCTATGGAAATGATGGCATTAGAGAAGAGCCTGGAACCATTTTGAAGAGCCCTCATGAGACAATATGACAGCCCTCTTGGGGGCTGGGGGTGCTATATATCCCCAGTAACCACTCCAAGGATGGCCTGCCAGCATGTGTAACGGCCAACTGGTTCATCTTGCTAACTATAACGCTCAGCATATGGGGAGTGAGTGTTTATAGATATATACATACACCATACATTTTTCACAGCAAGTACATATAGAGACCATCCAACTGTGTATTTTGAAGACATACAAACATGCACATATATTGCCCATATGTTCAAACAATTTTTAAGCTATAGCATGAACAAATAAGGATTTCTTTACACTAAAAGTTGTTAAAGGTACCACAGTGGACACATTCGAGCAGATATTTTAAAGACGTAAAAAGATGGCCTTAGATTTCCGCCTTACTTTTTCTAGCCATATTAACACTTCTTTAAAATGGGAATAATAATAAAATCTTTCTTATAAGATGATTTTACATGCATCAGATTATGCATGAAGAAACTTAGCACATTGTCTAGACTAGGTCAAGATAAGTTCTCAAAAAATGATAGTATTATACCAGATGTGACCATCCAAAAGCTTTCAGAACCAAAAGAAATGGCAAGATACTAGACAGAAGCCATCAAGAGACTTCAATCACTTAATGTTCCTACTCTACTTTTCCCCACACCCCAAGCACATGGCTATTATTCTTCTTATTCTGTTTTAGCTCTCTTCCTTCATGAGATCATGAACTTGAAGTAAAACAACATATTTTTCTCACAGTTTCTAGAACAGGAACTAGTTCACTGCAGATGTTCAATAAATAAATGTGAACAAACAGTTATGAGTAGATGACACACCATGTAAACAAAGAGGACAAAGTGGGAAGCACCAGATTCTGACAGTCAGGGATATGTACAAATGTAAATTATTACCATAAAAGCTGATCTCTTAAACAAAGAAGTCTAGAAAAAGCAAAGGAGTATGCAAAAAAAGCACATACTTTTCTTAGACATTTTCTGCTACCTCATTAGTGCATAATCTAAGTTTTCAGTCTTACCTCTTAAAATAAAGATCTTTAAAAATGCCCATGTGGTCAATTCTTCTAGGTAACACTTTCCAGCATCCTTGTCCACCTAGTTGGAGAGAAGTTTTAAATTTATGTTCCTTATCAAGTCTCTATAATATGTAACTTCATTTTCACAACAAAATTTATTTTCGCACTAATAAGTATATGTAATATTTAGTTATTTGTGTATATGGCAAGTATTTCATGCATTAACAGATTTGGGCAAGTAATCAACCAATTTTACTCTTTTTTAGTATGCAAATCAATGATGGTGTTCTAGAGAAGTTTTGTTATCACAAGTGATGAGAGTATGATTTCTTAAAGAAATCAAGAATTACTAGTCTAGGTCCTCCCCTCTCACTGCCCCATACCTCTGGCCTGCACCCCAGCTTGTATGCATAAATAAATAAATCTTAAAAAGAAAGAATTACTAGTCTAGAAGGTTGCTTAAGTTGATGTCAGAAAACTTTTATTAAATTATCTCTAGAATAACTCATAAAACTTCTATTTATTGTGAGGACTTTGGTGACAGATATACATTCAAATTTTGCGCTACAAAAAATATTTTTTAAATCATGTCAGGCAAAGGCATGGATGAAAAGTTGATATGGCTCAACTCTGAAGTGGAGATCTCATCTTATACACTGGTTCCATGTCACCACACATGCTATTTCTGTTTTTCTTTTCCCTCTAATGACTTAGGCATGATGGAGACTTACAGGTTTCCCTTCTTGCACATCACTTGAGTTGCCCCTAAGCAATGAATCGATGAAATGGCCTCCTTTAGATATAACCGTGAAAAGTACAAATGGTTAGCATACCCTTGTTCCCCTACCCTACCTCCCTGACTTGCTTAGTTCTAAGTTCTACCAAAGGAAGTATATTCACTCACATGAAAACAATGCACATATTTTACATTCCTTTCGTACTTATTTTGTGTCTTGTTAATTTGGTGAACTCAAATTCACACATACCTAAAGAATCCTTAATGCATGGAGATAATATGATTATGCTGAACTTGCATCTTAGAGCAGGAACAGAAATATCTCACAATGACATGTGTTTTTGAGTGGAAAACAATAAAAAGTGAGGTCTAATCATAAGGTGCAAAGGTGTTTGTGTGGTGCAAGGTAAAGAGCAGCCATAGATGGTCAGGACACTGGGTCTTCAAAGTACCTTTCTCTAGGGAACCCAAGAATCAATTTTCATTCATCTTTAGATGGGAGTTTTATGGTAAGAATTCCTTGTTTAATGCAAAAGTCCTGAAAAATCTATCATATTAAACCACGCTAAGCTATTATCACTTTATCAGAAATTCATTATCTAGTTTATTTGGCAGTGTTTCTGAAGAGATGGCACAGACAGTGGAGTGAGAGAAAGGAAAAACCTAAATCCTCGAATATTATCTATGAAGTCTCAGTCCACATTTCTATTATTATTTTAGCTTGAGAGATTTGTGGACCTGAGTCAGCTCACAAATCTCCAGTTTCCTAAGGTGCATGGTGAATTGTCAACCCAGATCCATTCCTTTTTCAATTGAGAGTCTCCTGTCACACATATGAATCATGTGATTCACAGGACTCAGATGAAGCTTCAAGGATAGAGCCTGATGAGGATAAACCTATCAATGTGAGGCATTTCCCTGGTAATTATGATTAATTTTAGAGTGGCCAGGAGAACTACACTAACCCATTCATGCTAATGGGGATAGGGAGTCATTCTCACTTTCATTTGGCATAAATAGTGAAGGTGACTTGTTTGCTACTGGTGGTCTACCAGTGACCATGATTAAATCAATGCCATATCTATTGGCATATCATTGTTAGGGAGAGACAGGAAGAACAAAAGTCCCTATATAGTTAAACCACTAACTCTATCAAATAGCAACCCTATTCATCTCTAGACTTTTTTGTTGTTGTTGTTAAATGAGATAACAAATTTCCTTCTACCTACACCAATTAAATACTAGCTTCTGTGATATAAAAGATAAACTACTGCATTAAGTGTTCACATTGATTTTAAGATATATTTCAATTTGAAAACATTAAAAGGTGCACAAAGATGTTGGGGACAGTATTTATTAAAATTTGGGAACTAAGCTATATTACAAAAAGGTGTTATAATTGGCTTGGTTCATGATTTTGAAATTAGAATGTCCACTTGGGATTTATGATCTATAATTTGAAGTGGTTCCAGTCCACCGGCTACTTCTTCATATATGGCAACATAAAAACCTTGGACCTCATGATACTAATTGAGAAGATAATTGAAAGGATAGAAGATTAACCTTTTCTAGACTTTTTTCATTTGTATGTATATGAATACAATAAAACTAGATTCTATAAAAGAATGGATGTATTATTGAGAAGAGTTGAAAAGAGGTACCACAAAGTACCTCTTAACTCACATAATTGTTTTTCTGATAATTAATGATTCTTTACCTGAATCTAGAGTTATTAAATATCTGTAACTACTTCCAGGATTTTTAATCTTTACAATTATATCTTGCTTACCTCCTCTCCTCTGCATGCAATTCTATTTTTGCTGGACTCTGAGTCTGGGTTTCAGATACAACTGCTTCATAAAGCAGCTAAAAACACTCTCCCTACTAAGTCATTTAAACTTTTTAAAACATAATTTAAAAAACAATGAAATATGATTAAATTGAACAGTTAGATCTTTTCATAAGTTTCCCATCATAGACATTTTATTCTCACCGTGTTCCATACAATTTAAAAAAATAAAAAACAAACAAAAACAATACTTGGGTGTAAAGATGCTTGGTTAAGTCTGAGGACCAATGCAAAAGAATAGAATGATCTAAAAATAGGGAAATCCATTAAAAACAGCACCTATTTATTACCTAAAAAACATGTCAGAGACTAAACTGGAGCAGATATCTCATGAAAAGAATGCCCAAGTAATAAAAAGGAGGATGTCATTTAAGGATTGTGAACTTGAATAACTCTCTTGGGGAGTTTGTTTCATTTTTCTGTTTCTATTTCATCCATTCTGATTCCCAGAGATTCTGAGTCCCCCAGATACAGAAATGTGATCTTGTTAGCATGTTGTGATATAGCTAGATCCTTCCCATATAACCTCAATTGCATCAATGTGTTTCTTATACTGTCAATTAAGAAATAATACCTCGAGGAGGAAACTTTATTAGCATTATAGATAATAGCCCCCATTTTTTCATTATCTTCAGATAACAGAATTAAACAGAAGTATCAATTTCACCTGACAAACATGATTAAGAAAACAGAGAACTCATATCATGCAAGATTTTAAGAAGTATTGATTTTTGTCATTTTGGTGCATGTTTTCATGTTTTTCACTTTTGCATAAAATTTGCATTTATATGTTTTTGCAAGAATCATCCAGTTTGAGCACATATAAAGTCTACCATTTGTGAAAAGGTGGAGAGGTGTCAAAGATAATATAATGCCTAGACTGATGACCTTGTGAAATGTACTTGCATTTTTAGTTAAGTGATTTTGTTTTCCAAAAATGTGAAAAAAAAATGAGCAAATTTTACACCATACCTTGAAATAATCAGAGGCTTTAAAAAATTTTTTTTTGAAGTCACAGCAGAGTAGGTATTCATTAAATGATTTTAAGAATTAAGCTGAATCAATCCATGCAGCACCATATAGACCGTGTGACAAAGAGAACAGACTATTTTAAACATAATTCATGTTGAAATATAAATGGTTGAAGAAATACTAGCTTCCATTACAATCTGTTAAACTCTCAATGTATTAATACGATAGAGTAAAAACGTCTCTATCAGTAGAAATTTAGATCTCTTATATTTATCCAAGAAGAAAAATGCAGCAGGATGTTAGTGGTTAAGTATGCAAGAAATAATTTATATATCTTCTTAATCCCTGCATAGCATTGGATTATCTTATGTGGATTGTTTTATCATCTTCAGTAGGAGGATGCTATGAGGCAAACTTAACTAAGAGTGGAAAAATTCTTAGAAAATAAAAGTTGGGACTTCCCTGATGGTGCAGCGGTTGAGCACTGTGCTGTGGAGCTGTCGGCAGCACACGATGCGAGTTCGACACCCAGCAGAGGAGAAACCCACATGGTGGGGCAGACCTCTCCTGCCTTGCCCACTGCTCCCCTTAGCAGTGTATTTCTGATCTGCCTGTTCTGCTCCCCACTCTGTCTCTGGTGAACCTTCTCACTGTCCCACGCCTCTGGCCTGTACCCCAGCTTGTATGCAAAAATTAATAAATCATTAAAAAAAAGTTGCAGTAAATAAAAAGTAACGGGTGTAAAACTATTATTTGACCTGAACTGATTTTTATTAAAGATAAACAGATATATACTATGGGAAATAGATCTTTCTCTAAATAAAGAACTCAGATTTGCGCATCCTTGGTGGCCTAGGGGTTAAGCACTATCACCACTATGGCTTAAGTTCGAGCCCCAGCCAGGGTGTTAACCCACATGGCGCAGCAGACCTCTCCTATCTCACCTGCTGCTCCCCTCAGCAGTGTATTTCAGTAGATCTGCTCGTTCTGCACCTCTCTCTGTCTCTGGTAAATCCTCTCACCTCCTGTACCTCTGGCCTACACTTCGTTCTTTTATGCATAAATAAATAACTCTTAAAAAAAAAAAAAAGCTAAGATTTTGTTTAGCGTAGAAGAACTACCCGGATAAAATCTTGAATTTCCTAGGGTCCCTTTTGACTCTGATGCATCATAAGAAACAGTTCTGCTGAATGAATTTTTAGGGAAAATACAGGAAAGATTGTGCAGGCGAGCACCTTTTGCCCTCAGTCATTTCCTCTTCATTTTATTTAAACCACTCTTATTTGAGTTTCCTTACCTGCAGCCAAAAGTCATCCCAAAGCCAAACATGGTCTGACATCTTACAAGCAATGTATTGTTATTAAATAGAATGTCTCTTCAAATTACATGAAAATAGACCTACCTATAGACCTTATAAGCAAATAATCATAATGAACTTTTTACCCCTTTAAATCACATGAGAAAGCTGGCAGTAATGGTTTCTTAATGGCATGGAATTTCCAAGAACATAAAAACGAAGTTTTGTTTTCTTTTTCTCATGGATGCAGGTGGGACTATAAACTCTTTCTAGCATAATGCAGAGAACTCCACATGGCCAACATGAGACTATCACCTAAAAAATAGGGCCACTCATGAAACAAAGTATCTACTTGGGTTGGGGAGACCTGTTAGACTTACAATAACTAGCCTATAAGGAATTTTAAAATATTTCACCTAGCCTGTGGTTACCTAATGAGTAAAGGCCAAAAATGTAAAAAAAAAAAAAGCTTAATTGAGCAAAGCTGAATAGAAAGTTCTCTGTAATTGGAAGTATATTTCTAAGGGATCAATTCAACTGTCTAGATTAAATCATTGTCATTTGGATAGAATCTCTTTTTCAGTTTTACTTCCGGAGATAAAGTGATTGAGTCAGTTCTTACTTTCTCAAATCACTTATCTGCACAAACCAAAGCACTTCCAATACTGCTTTAAAATATTGAAAAGTGAAATCTAAAACTTCTTCAACTTTTTCTGTCTCTCTTTGTTTAAGATGACAGTTATCATCCTGAAATCTGTGGTGGGGGTAGAGGTATATGTTTGTTTTGAACAATCAGTGATTCTTGTTTTTATTTTCTGGAATAGTGACTATGGTATTCACAAAGAGTACAGAAGATTTAAGGATCAACAAAACAAATTTCCAAAATAACCATATGAAGTTACTATAGAAGAATATAAATATTTCTCTTTTATTTAAAATGAAGTTGAGTAAAAAATTGAGAGTAAAACGCCTCTAAAAACTTTTACCTCTTGAATTACACCCAGGTCCAGTTTTGGGTGCTGCTTCAAAACTATTTCAATCCAAAACTACACTCAGACTTTCCAGTTTCTGCAGTGTTCCTTTTGAAAATGTATTTTTATTGATATCTTTATATATAAAACATATAATGCTCTGAACAGTATGGATTTGATATGTCTAGAGATTTTTTATATCATATTTACAATATCTTCCAGGAGAAATATATGGCAATGAAGTTAAGCTTCAGCTAACCTTCCAGACATAACTCGTAGGTACACACAGATTTACTAGTGATCAATTCTCCACACTTGTGAAAAACATAGGATAGTCTATCTTTGACACTTTGATATGTAAATTCCACTTTAAAAATCATGATGGTCAGAGAATATCCTGAGAGAATAGCCTTCTTAATTTGTGAGAAGTAGAGCACAGAAAAATAGTAGCAAGGGAATTTTTTTAAGGTGTGTTTTCTGGACAGCAGGAAAGCAAGCAGTTATTTCTGGAACTCTTTCATTGCATTAAAATATCACAGAGCCAAATTCTGCCCTCCAATGATTTTTCTAAAAGTTACTTGAGTCCATATGTTTCTAGAAGCTAAATTTGCTTCATTGCATTTCAAGGTCTAATCTTACAGTTATTACACAGACAGAATCTCCATGAAATTGAATTTTTGTTTGTGTAAGAACAGTGTATTTGAATATTTCCTGAAGCAAAATGTGGTCAAAGACTGTAGAGAATTAGGGTTAGTGGAAAATAAATTGCAAATCTCCAAAATATCTCTGTACTTGCTAATTTTTCTTACAGGGTTTCTCCTTCCACTTGAAAAACACTAAGAAGACTACTGAGAATACAACATGTAATATCTAGAGAATTTTTATTTATAACTATCTCTAAAAAAAATTAACAATGTCCTTACAATTTCCTTTTAAAAATTGTTAGTAGCTCTATTTAGCTAGTGAATAAAATATGAACTTTATATAAAGCACTATAAATACAAAGTATGAAGGAAAATTTAGACTGCAAGTGATTCTGCTTAAAATTGTTATTTTTGAAAGTCTGGTTGCCAATTTAATACCATATGGTCATTAATTGTGCAGTATAAAGTAAAACATTATGTGCTTTTCTGTATAATTAATGAATCTTAAATTCAAGAATTTAAAAGAGACAAAAATTATTCCACTAGATTCCAGACATTCAGGAACCTCTATTTAATCTCACAAATCTTCTTTTAAAGTTTCTGAACATTTGGAACATTTGTCATTTTTCCTGTAAAGCTATAGTCATCTTCATACCAAAAGTACCTGTTTCATTTTTCAGATAATAAGGGAGAAAAACTCTACTGTATCTGCACAAAATATGTCTATCCTCATTAGATCCATTTTCTCAATTAAATTCAAGTTTCTCTGTCCAAAAAGCATAAATCTAGGTATTGATTTAACTATAAAATCATGAAACTCCCGGTAGTCTTCTAAAATCATTTTACTTGGATGAACATATAAGCTTTTAAAATATCAAGTTATTCCAGTATTTAATACACATAACTGCTTCCAGAGGGCTAAAGGCAATAAGGCACAGCTGCCCGTTCCATTTTAAAAACTACAACTAGACTGATAGCCAGTGTCTTGCTACTTTCTGAGTTTGTTTTGTTTTTTTTTTTAAGCATTTGCTTCTATTTTATTCAGCATGAGTGTGATACTGTCTGAACATGAACCATAGTACTAGCAGCCAAAATCAATAACCGATCTAATCAAGGCCCTATAAACTAGCAACAGACCCTTGGTGCTCTGTTCCTATAAAATCTAGTTCATTCTAAGTCCTTCCTTCCAAACCAGTCTAATTCTAAATTTATTATCCTCTTCTGACAATGTTAGAGCATTCTCTACCTAGAGTCTGGAAAGACTCTTTTGGGGAGCAAATCAATTACTCTTGAAAAGAAAAAAAGGAGAGATTTCTTTCTAAAACCTTCCTGAAATCATTTTATTTAGCTTCAATTTTCTTTTGAGAGCAAGGAATCTTTGCCATGAAGCTTTCATGCAGCAACCAGCTACTCCTTTTCAAATAAAAATCATGTGTAAATATTTCATATACATGTCTCTAGTGTGAAGTGCACAATATGAAAAGGAGATGTTAAAGAAATATTTCCCTAAATAATACCAAATAAGAAATACAAACATTTTCCTAAATCCATGAAGTTTTGAAGTGTAAGCCACAAATTCTCCTTGCATAAAACATCATATGCTTTTTTGATATCCTGTTAGCTATGGTTGAATAGCCTTCCCTCAATGACTTCATAGTGTATTTGATACTTATGTTTATTTTAAGCTTCTTCAAATGATATTTTCCATCTTAAAAACCGAGAAGGATTTTTGCCTTGAAAGATTATTCATAGGTAGCAATATAAGCAAAACCAAAAGTTTGTCCAAAATTTCTTTTCTCCCTCAGATCTGTGACATTAAACACATGTGTGCAAAACCACTCTTCACGATAGCAATTTTCCTTTTATATTTCTGCTGCTTTATGAGTCTTTTTCCCTAGCAAGATACTGAACTTTTTCTGGACAGAGACCATAACATCTTCATCTTGTTTCTATTCTAAGAAAACTGAAACAGTTAGCATAGTCAATTATACACAGATAAATACACAGTTATTGAATTGGATTGAAACTAGTAAACACAGAAAACAGCTGAAGAACTCGAATGGAGAATTAGCAAAGACGTTGGTGTGAGCTCCACATATAACCATTGTTTCTTGGTAAAATAAAATGAACAACCCTCTTTAGAATAATACAAGAAATTAAAATTCACTATAAAAATAATAAACAAGAAATGTGCTAATAGATTGATAGACAACCATAAATGATACTCTCTGTTGGGATATTCCTAAGTATGCCAAATGTTAGAAAAGAATGGCCATAAGGAAACGTTAGTGCTGATGTTGGCAACCAATTCTATATATAACAACATTCTTATCTGCACTCATTGTTCTCAACAGCTGCGTTCTTTCAGGTGTACTTATGGCCTTATATTTCAAGAGCTAATCTCTTCTGCTGCTTTGTTTACTGGCCTTGCATCTATTCTTGCTTTAGTGACAAGACTTGCTTTCATCGAAAATCTACCATGATCCAAGTATAAGCAAATGGCTCTTCTTGATGGTGTGAACTCTGTGTGCTGTTTTTCTTTAAAAGGTGCCTCCTCTGCCCCAAACTCCATAGTTTTATGAGTCATTTTATCAATAGGAGTGAGGCATGATCCTTAGCTACCACATTTTCCCTCCCTTCAATTCCTTGGGATGACCTATGCACACATTCATGACTGCAGCTGGAAGGAGGGGATCTGTGGTCAGAAAATGTTCAAGTTCTTAAGTTTATATGATGGTTGAGACTATGACATTGAGCTCTTCAAGCTTGCTCACACTCTAATCAAGATACCCAGAAATGGAATAGGAAAGCAGGAGATGTGCACACTTTGCCCTTTGATTCAGAATATGTGAATCTCTCATAGAGTGCATCTTTGTATGCAGGAAAAAAATGCTTTATTTACACTTCTTAAAATTGCATCTGTAAGACTGATATTGTTCCCTGTAAGGATAGTTCTCTGATATTCAAAATCTTCTTTTTTTTTCAGATTCAGATGTAGTCCAAAATCAATAGCTTCAGCCACTCTCATTATAAGCTGTTCAAGTGATCCTTCAATCTCCGTGATAAGATGACATTAGTAGCACCTGCAATGACCACAGGCTTCTTCGAGTATGAAGTCTATCACTGCAGCCATCTCCAGCACAGCCCATTACCATAAAAGATTTAACAGCTAGAGTGTCATAATGCAGTCAATGCTGATGTTCATCTGGTTCTGTGATGCCCATTTGTTCCCCTAACGCTCTTTATGCTGGCAAGGAAGCTGATACATTTCATTGACCAAATATCCAAGAGATATAGATCTTCCAGTAGGAAAATATCCAGAGTTTTCTAAGAGGAACTTGAAAGGACTCCGGCCATATTTTTCTCTGCTCAGTCTCTCAGTTAACAGGTTCTCACTGGCATCTTACAAGGTTTGCATTGTTAAAATTACAGCATAGCATTCCTTATGTCCAAAAGCTGTGAAAACTCAGACTCAGTTGCATTTTGGAAAATATTGCATTGAAGTATGGTCTTTACTTTCATTGATAACATTTTATAGAAAGATTATCTATTAGAACATGCCAGTACCCTGCTCATTATTTAAAAGCAAAAATTACTAATTATACAGTATGAATCTATTATTATGTAGAAAATGACAAGCTATTTATGTTTCCACATTTAATTTGCTTTTAATTACATTTTTATATTTAATACGTGCTAGTTATAATACAGAACTACAATATTGTTATTTAACAATTTAATATGCATGTAAATAGTACTAAACTGTCCAATATGGTAGCCACTAGCCACATCTGATTGTTGAGCACTTAAAATATGTTTTTTTCCCAAAGTGAGATATGCTCTAAGTGTAAAATACATACCAGATTGCAAAGACTTAGTACAAAAAATGCCTATATTTATTACATGTGGGAATGATAATATTTTGTATATGTTTGGCTACTTAAAATATGTTGCTAAAAATAATTTTACCATCCACCTTTTTAATGTAACTACTAGAAAATTTAAGATTACAAATGTAGTTCAAATTTGAGGCTTGCTTTATATTTCTGCTGTACGGTACCATTATAAAAGATAATTCTAGTTCAGAGGTCATCTAGTTCAGAGTAAATAATACAAATAAGATATAATAATTTGTTGCCCTATATCAGGGAAACCAAATAGGAGAGAGACACTCAGCGGGGGGGGGGGGGGGGGGGGGGGGGGGGGGGGGGGGGGGGGGGGGCGCGGGGGGAGGGGAGGATAAGGGCACAATATGGAATAGAAAAGAATACAAGGGACCATGGAGATGGATCACGGGTGAATTGGTGGTGGGTACCCAAGGGGAATACAAAATGTAAAAGACATAAATAATAATAATTAAAAAAAAGAAAATAATTTTAAAAAATCTATAAATATCCTCATTTGAAACAAACAAAAAATAATTTGTTGCCCTATATCTCTCTAATCTTTTTCACGGCATAAGAAGAAAGATAAAATTTATTAAGATATTTTTTGTACAATTTACCTCAATTATTTAGAACTTATGAAAAGTTTCTCCCATGTAAATATTCAGTGCTAAAGATTAAAAAGAGAAAATAGCTACTTCTTAAATTGCCAGAGCCAATGTTGACAATTTTGGAATGAAAGGAATTTGGAACGTCCTTAATATGATAAATAACACTCATACAAAACCTACAATGGTTATCATACTTGATAGTGAAAAGACTGAAGATAGTTCCATATGATTGAAAACAAAGTACAAATGTCTTCTCACTAATTTTTTCCATGGTGTACTTGCAGTTCTAGCCAAAGCAACCAGTCAAGAAAAACAAATAAAACATCCTTATTGGAAATAAGTAATCTGCCTTTATTTGCTGATGACATGGTCCTGTATGTAGAAAATCTTAATACACACACACATGCACACATACACACATGAACTACCAAACAAATACAAGGTCACAAGATATAATATCAATATATAAAAACAACTGTAATTCTACAGTCAAGGAACAATTTAAAAATCAAATTAAGAATACTTTTCACAATGCATCAAAAAAGAATAAAATACTAAAGAATAAACTGACAAGAGAAATTAAAAATCTAAATAAATGGAGAGCCATTCCATGTTCATGGACTGTGACAGCTAACATTATTAATATGGCAATTATTCTCAAATAAATTTGGGATGAATTCCATACATTTTCTTTCAAATTTCCATCAGGGTTTTTTTTCCCCAGAAACTGATAAGCTGATCCCAAAATCTATATGGAAGGGAAAAAGATCCAGTATAATAATGCAGTTTTGAAAAAGAACAAAGTTGGAAAGTTTCACTTCTTAATTTTGAAATTTATTTACATGTTATAGTTAGTGGCAGAGACAGCTGTATAGGCATAATGCTAGACATACTGATATATATCAGTGGAACAGTTTGAGAACAGAAATGAATCTTCACTTTTATGATCAGTTGATAGTAAACAAACATACCTAAGAAATTCACTGGAGAAATGATACACTCTTAAACAAGTGGTTGTGGAACAATAAGCTAGCTACATGCAAAAAAGTAAAAGAAAAAGAAAGAAAGCAAATAACCCTGCCTAACCTTAAGTCACAACATATATAAAATTTAACTCAACATATATCATAGGCTTAAATATGCACATTAAAACAATACAACTTTTTACAGACAGCAGAAAATCTTCAAGACCATTTTAGGGAAAGATTTCTTAGATTTGACTTCAAAAGCATGATCCTTAAAGGAAAAAAAATTGATAAAATGGACTTCAACAAAATTCAATACGCTGACACTTCATCATTAAGGAAATGAAAAGCTGAACAACAGACTGCGATAAAATGCTTGCAGGCCACATATCTGACAAGACATATCCATAATATAAAAGAATTTGTATACCTCAATAAGACAATCTAATCAAATACAGCAAAAGATTTTAAGTAGACGTTTCACAAAAGAAGATACACAGATGGCTAATAAATGCCCCAAAGATGTTCAACATTTAAAAAATACAGATGTCAGTATGACTGAGATGAGCAGGCCAGGGTTACCCTGGGCTGTGGACTGTGTTGCAATGTTGCCCAGGCTCCTGGGTCTACAATACCACCAGCAAGTCAAGAACTGGATTTCCACATATGGAACGTGGGTGGATATTCCTGTCAGCACCATAAGGCTGGTGTGGATGACCTACTGGCAACTGGGTGTGGTCTGGGTGACTTAAATCAAGGGCAAGTTTAAGAAGGACAATTAATTAATGTGACCCTACATCGACCCCTCTTATATCACTAGTGCTAATTCTTTCCACAAGCATCTGGAATAGTTCAAGCCCTCAGGAAACCAACTTAAGACTTTCTATGTTCCTGAAAATGTCTTTGAAAATTAAATGTGCACAGCATCAAACCTCACTCTGAAACCAGAAAAAATAAAGAGTACAAAGAAAAACCATAATAAGATGTGATTCACACTCACTAGCATGGCTGTAATAAAAAAAAAATGACTGACTATAGTAAATACTGGCAAAGATGTAGAGTCATGGAACCCCAGTACATTGCTGTTATAAATACAAAATGGTGTGGTCACTTTGAAAATGCATTTAGAAGCTCCTAAGAATATCAACATGCAGTAATCCTATGACCAAGCAAATTCACTATACACTCAAGAGAGATGAAATTATATGTCCACACAAAATCTTGGACATGAATATTCTTAGCATATTCATAATAGTCAAATTTGGAAACAATCTAAATAACCAATCAGCTGATATTTGGGAAAGCAAAGTGTGGCATATCCTTACAATGGAATGCTATTCAGTGATAAAAATGAATGAATTATGGATACATTCTACAACATTGATGAACCTCAAAAACATTATGCTCAGTACTGTTTACAATAGCTAAGGTATGGAAACAACCCAGATGCCCAAAAATAGATGACTGGATCAAGAATATGTGGTACATATACATAATGGAATACTATTCAGCGTTCAAAAAAGACAAACACATGCAATTCACAGCAACATGGATGGATCTAGAAGGGATCATGATCAGTGAAATAATCCAGAAAGAAAGAGAAAATTATCGAATGGTTTCACTTATAACAGTATTACAGGGGAACCAAATAAGAATGTGACATTCAGCAGGGAAGGGGGGGGTGTAAGGGCTCAAGAGGGGAGAAGAGGGGAGCATGGGGGACTATGGTGATGGCTTCATGGGTAAACAGATGGTGGGCAACCTATGGGGATCACACAATAATGTAAAAGATATGAATAAGAAAAATAAAATATTTATATAAAATTTTAAAAAAACATTATGCTCAGTGAAAGAAGTCTGACACAAAAATATCACATATCATAATCGTAGGTTTATACTATAGGAGTCCATTTATATGAAATGCCCAGAAAAGAAAAAGCTGTAAAAATGGAAGGTAGATTAATGGTAGCTTGAGATGGGCACTGAAGGATCATATTGGGCTGATAAAAAATAAAAGTACTAATATTGCACAGCTTGGTAAGTTTACTAAAGTTTTTGAGTAAAACACTGGAAAATGATGAATTAGCTGACATGTCAATTTTTTTTTTTAAGTTACAATACAGCATTTAAGATTGTACGAAGTGTTTTCATCCTACCCAGGAGACAAAAACTATGAGGGTATATCTAAGAGAGTGTATGAGTGCGAACTCTGGAGACCAGCTTCAAATCTGACTCCACAAATTCCCACTGGTGTATTTGCACAAGTGACTTTACCTTTCTAAGATGTACAAATCCTGATTGCAAAATAGGTTGATAATGTTGTCTTACATCATCAAGAGAATTAAAGGAGATAGGATATGCAAAGTTTTGAGCAAAGCTAGACACTGCTTGGTACCAAAATCGTCACTTACATTTGCAAATTATTCCTAAGCTTTTCCAAAATGAGCTTGACTTCAACTATTTTGGTTCAGTTACTGATGGCCCTAGACTTTCCATGTCAGGTACATTGTGTTATATTCTCTTCACCTTCTACCCCTCCTGCCCACCAAACTACGTAATCTTCAAGGTACAATCCCATCAGAACTATCCATTCCTCTAGGGATGTTTCTCTTCCAAATTCTTCTATAAATGACTCTACCCATGTTGTGCATGTGACTCATGGACATATACTTGTATTATTGCCACCTGCCTTTTCTTGAGTGTGTAATTTAACTCATGAGTTACCAAACTCCCTCCTGCCTGAGGCTATACAATGTATTAAATTACTGGACTCTTTTCCACTGGAGATATAATTTCTAAATCCGTCTTGGCCTCTATTCCAGGTGGTCAAAGCACAGTCATGTGTTTTGACAGTTAAATACAGTCAGTGAATCTATGTTAAATCTTTATGGGAATATATTTGCATCATGAAATATTCAGTGATTACAGAATAAGTATGTTAAAATATATAGGAAGCAGTAAAAGTCATATTAAATATACTCAAAATTTAACCCAAGTATACAATTTACATGTCAAATATATTATTTCAGTTAAAAATGTAATTCAATTGTTTGTTTTCTTTTCTTGGCAACTAGACAAAGAGACTCAAACCTCTTTCCTTTCACTCTGCTTTCCAAAGGGTTAAGCATCCAAAACTAGTAGAAATGAACATCCAAAACAATAGTAATAGACCAAAAAAACTAATAATAACTTTAGGTGTGTCCAATACCTAACTTGTAAAGAAATTCTGAACCCTCTGTTCTCAATCTGTCAGTATACTGCAAACATTCAGCAGTGCTTTTGTGAATGAATAAATACAGTACTTTAGTCAAAATTAGCCTTTCTTATTAACAACCTAACCACTCTATTTCTTTAAATAGAAACATACATTGTAAGAATCAAACCTTTCATTTGACCTCTTATAACTCAAATGAAAAAAAATCAGTCAATTTTGGGGAGTTTAGACATCAAATTTTCAACCAAAAGACCTGTCGCTATCAAAGGAAATAACTGCTATTGCTAAGATCTTTATTCTTTAGACGATTTCTAAATTGCCCCCTTCCTTTTTTCAAAATACATTACACCAGATAACGATCTATATCATTTTACTTTTTGTCACTTTTGATGGAATCCTCACTTTCCTGCTTCATTCTTTAGTCTTATCTATCGAAATATAAGTTTTTGAACATTTTGATGAAACTTCATGCTTGCCCTGATTAGGAGATGGGGGACAGCATCTTCCTGCCCTTGAATCAACACTGTTCATGATTATAAATCTTAGATGAGTCTCAACAATATGGTGGGATCAAATAACTAACCCATATACCTGAAAAGCATGTTGAGAAAATAACTGAGACCACAAATGTGAAAATTCTTCAGTGATTGTGAACAAAATTCAATATCATCATTATACTCATTACACTTCTTCCTGAGCTCTGAATAGGGGGACTCACCAGAGGCAAATCCCCAACTTTTCCCTGAAATTCTAAGGTACTGCATGGTTAGTAGATGTTATCTTTTCTTTTACTTATTAAGCAGGAGAATGCCCTTCATAAATTAAACTTGAATCTTTCTATTTGGAAGGTGATAGGGATTTGAGGCAGAAGGTTTATATTTTGAGTCTTGACTTCAATGCTTAAATCATTAAGCTAATCAGTCAAATCTGGTCAGTGTCCTCATCTGCAAAATGGGAGTGAGTATCAAAGGTTACAAAACCCTTGAGTGCTGCACAGATGTAAATGCTTATTAAATATTCAGTAACTCCATTTCAAAGGAAGTCATGTTCAATATTTGAGGAACTCTAACACCTATTAGTCCTATTATTTGTTCCATTGTGTAGTTCTCAATAAGTTCTCTCCGGCCCTCCATCCTTAGGGAGAACTGAATTTTCAAAACAGATTAGTTTTGCAAGGAGGGAAACAGAGATAGAAATACTGATTTACAAATATACCAAATTGAAAAATTTCTTGAATCTCTTGCCTGTTATTATAGCAGAGTATGGGAAAAAGAGTATGGGAAAAAAGAAATCTTCGTTACTGCCCAAGTCAATTTGATTCTTGCAAAGCTAATTAAAAATGTCTTGAGCATATAAAATATATCATCGCCAGATAACAGCATAATGCTAAGTTCTTCATCTTATTAAGAGCTTGCATTAGTGCTTCTTCAACATAAATTTCATACCCAGACAGGTATTATTTGAGAAACCTCACAATAAGAGTGACCTAAATTAGGGTGACAGAAGCAAAAGATGGATCGCCAATGACCATCTCACAAGAAGAGGGATGAGAATTCCATCTTCCATTATTGTCCAATTCTAATATTAATATTGTATTCTGAAAAAGCTTTCCTTAGGCCTTAAAATCTCCCTAGAGTTCTGCAATGTAAGGGATTTCACAATCCATAGGAATAAACTGCAAATTCAGTCATAGAGACAGTACAGAAATATTCTTAGATACCATTGGAACTTCATTCTTTATAGTTGAGGGAAAAGGAGACCAGGTGACAAGTCTGAGGTTATAGATATTGATACCTATTATAGCATTTCATTATTTTCACCAAAGAGTATTTGAGCACTAAAAAAAGAAGTCATTGGTTAAAAAATTAATCAAGTTATTTCATCAATAGAAATGATTGGGGGCCTCCCTGGTGGCACAATGAGTTAAATGCAGCACTGTAAAGCTGTCTGCAGTCACTGCAGCGTGAGATGCATACTCAGCCAGTGAGATTCCCACATGGCGCAGCAGACCTCTCCTGCCTTGCCCTCTGCTCCGCTCAGCAGTGTATTTCAGTTGACCTGCCTGTTCTGCTCCCCACTCTGTCTCTGGTGAATCCTCTCACCCCCACACCTCTGGCCTATACCCCAGCTTGTATGCATAAATGAATAAATCTTAAAAAAAAATTGCCAACTTAAAAAAAGAAAGAAAGAAAGACAGATTGGGCCATGCCTCTCATCTTTTATGCCACCGCCTTTACTGTCCTAAAACACTATTCTGGCTCATGCCATCACCCTCCTGCCCTTTGAAAATAGTCTCTCCACTGCATTGATCCCTCCACACTACATTTAAATCCCCCTTTTTGATAAAAACTTTCCCCACTTGGGGTGCCCCCTCTCCATGCATCAAAGATAAAGCCAAAGTCAATGAGAACACACCACTCACCATAAGATAATGCAAGATAATTAGCAACCAAGAGACTTACAGATCAACTTTTTAAAAACAAGTTCTGCTTACGAAACTTCTCCAGATTCCCATGACTTACTTCATTGTTAACTGAGGTGAGGTTGAATTTCATTAAGGAGGTAGTCTTCAAGGCCATTTACTCAGACTTCTCAACTTGACCGCACATTTTATTCACTCAAAGAGCTCTAAAACCATCAATGGTCATACTCTACCTCAGATCACTTCAAGTATAGTCTCTTGTCAGTGGGAGTAGTGAGTAGTACATGAGAGAAAACACATACATTGATTAAGAGCACAGCTTCTGAAACTATAAAGCTTGGCTTTTTTTTTTTTTTTTTTTTTTTTTGCATAAAAGAACTGGGGTATAGGCCAGAGGTAGGCATGGGGGAGAAAATATTCACCAGACAGAGTGGGGAGCAGAATAGATAAATTTTTATTGAAATATACTGCTAAGGGGAGCAGTGGGCAAGACAGGAGAGGTCTGCTGCACCATATGTGGGTTAGCTCCCCGGCCAGGTATAGAACTCAGGCTGTGGCAGTGATAGTGCTGAGACTTAACCCCTAGGCCACCAGGAGGCACCAGTTGGACTTAAAATGTAGATGTACTACTAGTGCAATCCAAGATGATGTATTTAACCTTTCTGTGTTTCAGTTTACCTCCTATAAAATGAAACTATCAACTACCTGTATAAGGATATTGTAAGATAAATTATGATTATATGCACAACACATAGAATTATGTCTAGCACATAGAAAGTCCTATGCTTTTATTATTATATATATTATATATAATAATACTGTTATTATTATACTGGAAGATGTAGGACAATGATTTGTATAAAAGAATTAATATTTTTTCTCATTTAAATTTAATTGAACATTGCCTTAAGCAGTTCCTAAAACTGCATTAAAAAAAGAAGTCAATTTCAAGGAGTGTTTTGGTGTCACAAAAGTTTCACCATTTAATGCTGAGAACATCATGAAAAAGTTTCAAGGTAGATACGATCTCAGTATATTAAGATAAGTTAAATAATTTAGACCCAAAGAACAGAGACTACAAGATTCCATTCATGTGATGTAACTAGGGTAGTCAAATTCAGAGAGAGAATGTAGAAATATAGCTTCCAGAAGCTGAGAGAGGGAGAAGAGTTATTTATGAATTAAATTTTCAGTTTGGGAAGATGAAATGCTCTGGAGATGGGTGGACACCAATATATAAATGTACTTAATGCCATGAACTATACACATATAAAGGTTATTTTGGTGCATTTCAATTAAATGTTATATTTAACCACAAAAAAAGTGAAAGGAGTAAAAGAAAATCACAAGAATAAAGAATGCACATTGCTTTCCTGATTTTAATATTATTTCCAATCTATTAAAAACCCATATTTTTTTTTCTTTCATGTTCCTCAGATGAAGGCCATATTTCAATAACTTTTTTTTTAATTTGTGGCTTCGCTTTTAATAGGTACAATGGGAAATTGATACAACCACAAAAGTAGTCCTCAATGACTTCCATTGCAGTGAATCAAAGCTATAGAGAATATCCTCTGACTTGCAGGTTTTCCTCAACAGAAAATTCTGAGCATTAATGGCTAAATTTTCACTGACATTGTAAAGTTTCTGTGGAGTTGACATCTGATTGATGCTATGACAGCTTTTTCTAACCATATATACTGTCAGTGCAACCATATTAGAGACTGCTCGTGACTTTGTAAAGTCATTTTCAAAAAAATTGGGGGGGGGGTGGGTTGAGGATTAAAAAATACTTCATTGACATCCCAAGGGCACTTACATTGACAGAATAATGGCCCTCACTTTAGGATCATTTCCTGAGACAGAAAGAGAGAGTGTGTGTGTGTGTGTGTGTGTGTGTGTGTGTGTGTGTGTGTGTGTGTGAGAGAGAGAGAGAGAGAGAGAGAGAGAGAGAGAGAGATGCCCACACACACACTCTCTCTTTCTAGGGACAGTATGTTGTTTCCGCAACACCTTCAAATCCATTAAAGGGCCAATGGGATGACGACGCTGCGTGCATTACTTCTACTGAAATTCAATTGTGACTGTGAATGCTTCAGACCGGATACAATTTTAACATTTTCTGCCACTGGAGTGGGAAGACCAAATAGCTATTTCAAATTCACATTTCCCTTTTCCAATTGATCGTGGCACTCCCCCTGGAACGCCCCCATGCTACAACAGCTCTAACTTTCCAATTCATTTTCGTGGAAAAGTCTAAACATGAAGTAATACCTCTACTGGACCAGTCACTGTGGTTCCCTTAAGGGTATTTTTGTGTTGAAGTAAGTCACTGAGTAGCAGACTGATAGCTTTTGTCTTCCGAAGCTCATTGACTAAGAAAATAATACACATAAAGGCAGCCTATTCCAACAATATCCCAAGGGGAAAATAGTCTATTGCCACCCACTTTTAGTGATGGGGATTGAGAGGGTTAGAAAATAAGACACCTTGGGGGTCTATAGAAGATAACACACCAATATTCTGTTTTGATGAAAAAAGTAAAAAATAATCATGAAAATTGTGACTCTGGGAATATAGAAGAAGGTCCCCACTGTCACTTCTGATTAGAAGCGCGTTGGGGGGAAAAATCCATTGGTTATATGTATTTCACTGACTTTGTACATTGCTTTGTACATTGCTTCACTAAATGAAAATACAAAAACGAAAGAGGCATCAAAATGACACTTTATTATTCAGAGAACTCACCTATCCTATACTTTTAGCCACTGTAAGATTTTCAAAACCAAATACTTGAAATGATGACTTTAAAGTTTTCCCCAAATTGTTTGATGACATTTTCTTATTAATGGTATTACAAACCTAGTGTTTGTAATAATATTCCAATCCAGAAATATTATAACAATTGAAGAATAAACATACATTTCTGTATTAGGTGCCATAACTGTGTCTTACTTAATAAATATTTTCACTTTCACCTGCTTAAAAGCAATATAATTAGGAAAAACATTCGGGGAACATGGAATTACATTTCTGTTTAAAATATTATAAACACAGCTATGGTTTCCTTTCAGTATTATGATCTGCAGCTATTAAATATCCCTAACACTATTTGTTAAGTCTGATTTTATTTAAAATTGCTTCCTTCCATCTGTATATCTATTTCTTTAAAAACCACCTTTGTTGTATCTATTTTAGAAAAATTGAGAAATATTTCAACCAAGTTCTTAAAAACATAACTTCTAAGGCTTCCAGTTTAAAATTACAATAATATCACAAAGTAAATCAAATGAGTGAATTTGTGAAAAAGAGAAACAATTTATTTGATTGGATGATGGGATTATAAGCAATTGTGTTTTAGATTTTTCTTATTTTTAATTTTGTATTTTAAAGTAAAGTGATATTTAAAAGGAGCTGTAACAATATCCTGAATTTGATGTTTTATCATTTACTAAGTATATAAATATTTATTTTTCTAGAGACACCACAAAGATTATCAGAGCAAAGATCCTTGGTCCCATTCTATGGATGGGGACAGTGGAGTTAGAAACTGAAACAAAGGAAACAGTAAACACAAACATCTATCATCTCAACTTGAGGGACCATAAATATCCATAAAAGATTTCAACAAGAAGGCTGGTTGGACCATTACTCAGAGTAATAGGGTTATTCACCCTGCTAGCAACCATCATTTCTAGCATCTAACTTCTTTTGCAGAACCAGCCTCATGAAAAACAACATTCAGAGTTACTAGTGCTCTAAAGAGTCAATACATCTTCAGGAGTCTGAGGCCCCATATTGTGGGGTCCCGCTTCCAAGCTCCTAGGTTTGCTAACCTCAAACTCTTCCTTTTGTTCATCCAGCCGTAGGTGTGGCAGTTGCTTCCTATAGTTCTGTGTTACCTCAAAATTCTATGTTTCTTTCTGAGCCCTCTCCTACCTGCTTAACTAGTGCCTATTATGCAATTCTCTGTGTTCAGATACTGAAGCCACTTTCTTTTTCAGACTGGGCCCTAATACATATATGTTAGTTACAAATAAGTAATACTTATTTGTACACACATTTCTGTACATACAGAATGACTCCCAACATCACATTTTCTAGTTTAACCTGACTCCAATTAAATGTTCATCCACATGATTCTGTGTTGTTGGAGATCTGTTTCATGAAAACTTCAGGAGAACAATTAACCATCTGGTTTCCCTCTATGTTGCCCAAGTTTCAGTGCTAAGTGAGCAGTTTCTCTTTTCATGGATGTTTTAGAAAAAGAGGACTCTCCATCAGTGAAAATAAAGCTTTGGTACATGTAGTTTATTTTAAAGAACTTGTGTTCTTATAACAACCCCCAATACTCCACATGTGATTTCATCCAGAGGTACAAAGCAAATATCATGTTTTTTCTGAAACAGTAAAAAGAATCCTGCTAATCTATTATACCTTTAAACATCAGGATTTAGAGCCAAGTGCAGAAACAAAGCCAAATATGGTTCAATAAACTAAGTTTCAGCTTAGTTTATATTTTCTAGTGTTTTAAATAACATCCCATTTCTACAGCTTTAAGAGGTATGTGATATTTCTAACTCAAGCAAAATAATATTCTGATGAGTTAAGTGTAAATGAATCAGAAACACACAAAGTCTATTTCCCTTGAAACACACAGGGATTTAAAAGTTAATGGAAAAAGTGCTGGCAACTCACATTTAGAGTTTTTATTAAAACCAGGATGTTTGAATAAATATTAGACATTCACCTAACTCAAACTGAAAGGGGGTTCACCAATCCTTAATTATTATAGCGTTTTAAATGATGAGGAAACATGTTGAATTCAAGTTTCAGACAGAAAGCTTTACTTGGCAGGCATACTTTTGGTTCAAGAAATCTCTGCAGTCACATTATGGCAACCAACTGAGATATTAGACAGTGAAGTTTTCAACTCAGTCTGGCAAGCACCATGAGAAAATAACTGTCAATTGGAAATTTTTTTAAAAAGTGCCAGGAGTATAATGATTAAGTTTTGAAAAGAAGTTAAAGCTGAACACATGATTTACAAAGAATATGCCTTCTTAACTAGGCTAACAATGAGCTAATCACATGGGAGACTGAAGAGTGGTGTGTGTTTGGGTGCCTCCTTTCTGTTCTGGAGATTTTAATTTGGAGCTGCAAATCAAAATGGCCTGGGCATAGGAAATGGACAGACTTGTGGTGGAATTTTAATTTCCCCAGTGCATAATGTTGAAATTAAGCTAGTATTGGGCCCAATGGAACATCTATGTTCAAGCAGTTGCCTTTCGAAACCCCAAGGGACTGAAAAATCACCTCTTGGGGTGTCCGGAGCCTTTCTTGAAATAAGTCAGAAGCAAAGTTAACTGTACCTTACCATTAACCAGAATTATCTGGAGGACTCATTAAAACACAAATTACTTGGTCCCACCCTCAGAGTTTCTGATTTTTTTAAACAATATATATTGCAAAGAATATGTTCTCATTAAGATAATGTTTTTTTTACAAGTTCAAATTTATCTACACTTACTTTTTTTTTTCTTTTCACAAGCTAGAGACATTTATTTTGCTGTTGACACAAAAGGATTCTTTGTGACATTCCTTACTAGAGGACACATAACTTGTTCTGATCCTGTTGTAAGTCATACCTTTGAAGAACTTTTTAAAAAAAAAGATTTATTTATTTATGCATACAAGCTGGGGTGTAGGACAGAAGCGTGGGGTGATGAGAGGATTCACCAGCGACAGAGCGGGGAGCAGAAGAGGCGGATCTACTGAGATACAATGCTGAAGGGAGCAGCAGGCGATGCAGGACAGGTCTACTGCGCCATGTGGGAAGCTCCCTGGCTGGGGATCAAACTTGTGCTCCAGTGGCTGTGGCTAGCTGCATAGTGCTGAGACTTAACCCATTACGCCACCAGGTTTTTTTTTTTTTTTAATTGTAATATGATTCAAAAGTGTAGGTTCACACCTCTTCAGATGTATATTAACACACCACCCTTACCACCATAGGACCCATAGTTCTCCATCATAGTCCCTTGGGACTTCTCCCCACTTTGCTGCCCGCCTCTACCCTTCCCCTCAGGTAGCCTCCATTCTATGTAATCATGGCATCTGTGACTAGATAACAGTTTTATTTCGTCCTTTCTAATATGACTATCTTTTATTTATTTTTCTTGATCAAGGTACTAGGATTTGGGGCATGATGTTGAATATGAATATGATGTTGACTATGAATGAACAAAAAATCATCGTTGCTTTGTTCTCTGTCTTAAAGAGAAAGTATTTATCTTTAGAATAGAATGTCATGTAAGATAAGGCTTTTTTTTTTTTTGTAGATTCTCTTTATCAGATTGCGGAAATTCTCCTCCATTCCTTGTTTGTTGGAAGATTTTTATCACAAATGGGTATTGAATTTTGTCATCTTCTTTTTCTGCATCAGTTGATATATTCATGCATTTTTTTCTTATTTAGACCATTAATATGGTATATTACATTGATTTATTTTTAAATAATGAAACACCCTTGCAGTCACAGAATAAACAACATTTGGTCATGGTATATTTCTATATATTGCTAGATTTCATTAGCTAATATTTCCTGAGAATCTTTGGAACTATGATCATAAGAGATATTTGTAGTTTTCTTTCTTTCTTTCTTTCTTTTTTTTTTTTTTGGTACTGTCTTTGGTTTCAGTGTTTGGGTAATAGCTGTCATAAAGTATATCCCCTCCTATTTTCTCAAAGAAAATGACTATAATTCAGATTATTTCTTCTTTAAATATTTGGTATAATTAGGCAGTGAAATCACGTTGGCCTAAAGATTTCTTTTTCAGAAGAATTTTGCCTTTGAATTTACTTTCCTTAATAGTATAAGATTACTCAGGTTAATATGATCTATTAAATCATTAAACATATGTGCTTTGAGTGGTTTTAGTATTCCCTTTTTATCCTTTCAATGCCCATAGTGGCTTTCTTTTATTCCTGATATTAATAATTTCTGTCTTTTCCTCTTTTTTCTTTGTCAACCTTATTAAAAATTATAGTTCGTTTGATTTTTCAAAGAATCTTTTATTAAATTTTGCTGTATTTTATTTTGAATTTCATTCATTTTTCTCTAATATTTCCTTCTTGCTTATTTTCAGTTAACTTATCTTCTGTCTCTAATTTCATAAGGCAGACACTTAAATTGAGGTTTTCCTGGCTTTTAATGTAAGAATTTGAAGCTAAAATTTTTCATTTAAACGCTACTTTAGCTGCAACTCACAAATCTTATGTTGTATTCTTATTTTTGTTTAGTTCAAAATATATTCCAACTTCCCTTGAGGTTTCCTCTTTGACCCATGAATTATTTAGAAATCTGATGATTAATTTCCAAGTGTTTAGAGTTTTTCTGTATCTTATTGGTTTCTAGTTTAACACATATGACCAGAGTTCTGTATTTTATTATGTCAGTTATTTTAAATGTGTTAGGGTTTGTTTGATGACCCAGAATATGATCTATCTTGGGTACTGATATAAAGAATGTTGTTATTCTTTGAATGAGGGTTTTATAAATGTCAACTAGATTTCAGATGATTAATGGGTTGTTGAGTTTTTCTGTATCTTTGCTGATTACCTGTTTACTAGATTTATCAATTACTAAGAGAGGAACGTTAAAGTCTATAACCACAATTGTAGATTTTTCTACTCCTCCTTCCATTCCTGTCCGCTTTTTGTTTCATGTATGTTGAAACTCTGTTACTAGGTGGATCCAGCATGTTAAAGCATGTGGAGGGGGTTTTACAGAGAATTTTCAGTGGCCTGAGAAGATTTTATATGACTGCCACAGTTCTGGATAAGAAGGGCGGAAAGCAAGGGGTAATGGGAGGAAAGAGAACAGATTATAGATAAACTTTTATGCCAGTAAGAATTAGTTGGTGGGCAAAGAGGATAATGCAAGATATTTAAGCATATATAATAATTTTTCGTAAGTGATTTTTTTGTAAGTATAACTCTGTGGCTAAAGTGCATGACTGCTAGGAGAAAAATGTGAACTCAAAATAAATAAGTAAATTCTCACTGATAGATTTGGAAATATAAAGATTAGGCTAAAAGGGATGTGATTTATGACTTTAGATCAGAAAAAAATTTCAAAGAAAGGGAATTTGTATACACGTAACAGTTCTAAAGTTGACTATTATGGGTAAGAAAGGGGAGAGAGGATTATTTCAAAGACAGCAGTGTGGTGTATTCATTACAGATTTAGCATTAATAGTTTAATGTAAAGGCCAATTTGCCAATTTGCTGCCTGTCCCTGTGAATGGCCTTATTAATAAATAATGCATATTGTTTAATTAGAAAAATGATGATCAAGGTAAAAATGTAAAACATTTTAATGGGATGCCTTTACAAAAGGTCAGTGCCCTTTCTAAATATTTTTGATGATTTCTTCTACCCAAGAAAGCTGTTTTTAAATGCACACACATAACAGCATACAATTACTCCAGCAGTTTAAGAATATGTAAGTATACTTTGCTGAGAATCTAAAGTTGTTTCTGAAATGCTAGCAAGATGTATAATGACTATCCACCTCTTATGCATTTATAAAGGTCTACAATGAGAAAATAAATAATTCCTATGAAAGAAAAAAAGAAAGGTAAATCAGGCAGTGTTCTGGGAGGACAGTAGAATACAGTTGCCACATCAAAGGACTGTTGAGAAGGATTTGAAAAGGAATTATTTACAAAGATGTGGCAAGGATCAGGGAAATCAACAAGAAATGGTGAAGCACACCAAGTCTAGCAACAGCCGAAGCTTGTTCTTTGACCTGAAGGGTTAAGAGAGGAAAAAAACATTTTCCAAAGGTACCCTGAGATTAGCTTTAGTTAAGAAGAGGACTCCCTTTACTCCCACCCAGTCTGATGTAACCACACTTGCACATCCTTTACTCATTGCCATTAGCCAAACCTTATGGAATATTATTTGAGACATAAAGCCTTATAGAATATTATTTGAGCCTCTTAGAGTCTAGAATAGGAGTGAAAAGAATATAAAATTGATGAACTAAAGAGGTCCCAGATGGCTAAAAGTACTAATAGTTACAGGAAATCAAAAATTTTTTTGGATCTATTATAATTGAAGTAATTTTCCCTGCATTTTCGGTAACACAAACACTCAAACATATATAGCCGCATACATGCATTCTCTCTTACTGGTTCTTTTTATTAAGAAGATATATCCAGGGCCTCCCTGGTGGTGCAGCAGTTAAATGCTGTGCTGTGGAGCTGTCGGCAGCAGCGACTTGAGTTTGATGCCCGGCCAGGGAGATTCCCTGTCGCAGCCTAGACAAGCCCATATTGTTTTGACAAGGTCACTTTATGGGTTGAGAGCCTTCAAGGAAGTGTCCCTATAAAGTCAGGATGCGATATTTCTGCTCGCAAAGAATTTAAGTATGATTCCAGGTGAGAACAATAATTAAGTTTCTCCACCATGCCTGCATGCACTAGCCTTTCTCATTAGATCCTGGCACCAAGATGTCCTTCTGATAGTGAAGTGTCCTTGCCCAGTGAAGTGTCCTTGCCCGGTCGAGGGGTTAATGTTTGAAACAAACAACATTTAATCCCTTCCCCTATTTTCCTTCCTTGCCTCGAAAAATCACCATATAGTTCCTTAGATTATTTCCTCCAGAGATTAGCATAAAGATGTTTCTTTTATTAAGGTCTTAGTTTCAGACAATAGGTATTAAGACAGCAGCCTCAACCCTAGGCCTAGGGTGAAGGTTGAAGATTATATTCTGAACCTTACTGGAATTTAGATTATGTCCGGCACTTTACTGGAATTTACATCAGACAACAGACATTTTTTCAGAAGTTCCTTGATTCTCCTCAAAGTATGTAATTGATTATGCATCTGAATATCTGTAATCACCCTGCCATTGTCTGTAGTTAATTTTTCTTTAAAGTTATGCTTTAAAAACTCGGCTCTCGAAAAATAAAGTGGAATGGCCTGATCACACTTTCTGGTGTGTGCTGTCTCTCACTCCCCACCCCCTTTCCCCCTCGCAACTCACCGCCACCGACGCTTTCTCCACCCTTCCGGGGACCCAATCTCGGTCAGAGCCGGCTTCCGACAATTCCCACATGGCGCAGAAGACTTCTCCTGCCTTGCCCACTGCTCTCCTCAGCAGTGTGTTTCCGTTGGTGTGCCTGTTCTCTTCCCCACTCTGTCTCTGGTGAACTGTCTCACCACCCTACGCCTCTGGCCTGTACCCTAGCTTGTATGCATAAATAAATAAATCTTTAAAAAAGAAGAAGAAGATACATCCAGATCTCCCATCGCTAATTTCTTTCACTTAAATTCAAGCTTTTGAGTCTCTTGGTGTCAGTTGAAAAGTTGATGTTACATATTAGAATTCCAAACCCAGATAATTCATCACATGGAAAACATTGTTTTCCAATGTGGCATAAGAACTATATTCGTACTTCGTCCATCATCCTAACTGATTGGGTTTGGATGTGGGACAGCCAATGGTCAAACAACAAGTCTAAAAATCTAAAGTTCCATAAGTATATCTGATCATGCAGCTCTGAAAGTAGCTAAACGTCTCAACAATTTAAAGTGCTTGAGGTTTTAAGTGGTTCATTCAGAAGGCACACCGAGATAATTCTGAGTCCTTGTCCTTTGTTATCCTCACTTGATCACAATCCCTCTAATGAGATGAAGGGCTTCGTCTCAGTGAAATAGGGACTTGAGCATGCTTAAAGCAATTGAATTAAGTTTCTTTTGTACAGGTGCTTCACAGATTCGCTACCTTTATATTTATCAAGCTTGAACTGGAACAGGAACCCATGGTCTGGTTCACTACAGAAAACTTAGCATCTTACAGTGTTTGACGTATAGTTGATAGCCAATGGACATTTTTGTATAAATTAATGAATGAATTGCATAGGCAACATGGCACATGCAAGAACATTGTACTCTGAGCCAAGACTTAGGTATAATTTTTTACATGAATGATCTCTTTAGGGTGATTATGTAACTTCTCTGAGTCTTACTTGCTTCAGCCATAAAACGGGGATTAAAAATCCATCCTACACAAAGCAGCCACAACATGATGGGAAATGATATGCCTTAAACTTTTCAGAACATGCAATACATTCTAAAATGTATACTATTTTTAATAATGAAATTAGTTACCAATCCAAAAACTATGAGCGTTTAAAATACAGATTTTAAAGGACCAACAAAAATGTTCTTTTTCTGCTAGAAATAACACTAAGAGAAACAACACAAAATACAAAATTTTTTCATAATGATTTGCAGCCAACATTTGAGTGTCACTTCAAAAACAAATTCTTATATCAATTAATATTAATAGAGCTCAATCCTTTGACTCTGACACTCTAATTCTGAGACTGTATCCCAATGAGATCAATATATATTAGGACAGCAGTGTTTATAATAACAAAAACAACTTGAGACATCTTGACTGTCTATCAGCAAATTACACATAAATAAGTCACATGTAGCATGCTTGCCCTCTAGAACTATACTTTCCAGACAGTAGTCACTAGCCACATGTAGCTACTGAGCATTTGAAATATGACTAATCCAATTCCAGATATGCTATAAAGGCAAAATATATTGTGGATAGCAAAAGTTTAATATGGAAAAGAAGCATATAAAATGTCTCAATAATTTTTTTATTAATTACAAGTTGAAATGTTGTCTTAGGTATATTGAATAAACTAAAATCTATTTTTAAAATTGTTTTTTCCTAGTCCTTTTTTTTTCCTTTTTAAAAATATATGGCCACTAGAATACTTACAACTACGTTTGTGACTTGAATTGTATTGCTATTGAACAGTGCTGCTATAGATCAGGAGTTGAAAGCCTCTTTCTGTAAAGGGGGAATATTTTAGATTTTACCAGTTGTAAAGTTTCTGTTGCGACTGTTTTGCTAATTTCGATGACATATAAACAAAAGTGCATAATTGTGTCCCAATAAGACTTTAGTTGTGGACACTTAGTAAATTTCCTATTATTTTACATATCAAAAATATTCTCTTTTGACTTCTTTCCAACCATATAAAACTTTAAATGTTCCTCTTAGCTCATAAGCCATACAAAAACAGGTAGCAGGACAAGTATAGCCCTCAAGCCATAGTTTTGTCAATCTGTTTTAGTGCATTAAGTATTGTTGAAAAGAATTATATCTACAGGTACTATCTGTACTTTCTCTAAGCTAAACAGACTTTTGCAGAATATTATGTAAACCATGATTTCATGTTTTTAAAAAATAAAAAAATGTTATATTTACATATTTACCTAACTTTTTGTATGGCTATGGAAGGATACACTCCTATTTATCCAAACTGTTATCAGCAGGCATAAGCTCTGAAGCAAAGAAGGAAACAGTAACTATGTCATGTTTCCTTAATTACAGAAATCACATATTACTCTTAAAATAAGGTCCAACAAAATAAATGTATCTAAATTTAAGAAATAATCCCACAAAACTTCTATCATATATACACAAAAACTTCATCACTGAAATATTGATAGTAATGTTTATTTCCTCTGGACAAGATTTCCGTTGTCCATAATCAAGAAGTTGGAGAGAAAAACTTCGATCAGAACAAAATTTAAAAGTAAAAAGTATTTTTAAGTTAAAAAAATTGTTTCCTTATTTTTCCCTGTCTTTTCATTTGTACAAATGGTCTGCCTCAAATTCTATCTGCCCTTTGAATAATGTGTGCTATGATTAAGTATAAGCACTTAATATCATTTGGGCGCTTGGTTAAGGTACAATGTTCTCATAAGCATTGACATCATTCAGAACATACTCATTAGAGTTGATTTAGTAGACACCTTCATATTCAGTATATACTAGATATCTATCCTTGCATAGTTAGTTAATCCCCAAATCTCAGAAATCTAAAATTTACTATGTCAATTTCCATGCATCAAGATTCAAGAGCAGTTTAGATCTTAGTTCTAGATCTCAAACTGCAAGGAAGTTTGGCCTCCCCGGGGGTGCAGAGGTTAAAGTCTCAGTGCTATCAAGCTATTGCCAGCCACCATGGTGTGAGTTTGATCTCCAGCCAGGGAACTAACCCACATGGCACAGCAGACCTCTCTTGCCTCCCCTGTTGCTCCCCTCACCAGTGTATTTCAGTATATCTTCCTGCTCTGTCCCCCAGTCTGTCTCTGGAGAATCCTCTCACCCCGCACCCAACACCTCTGCCCTATACACCAGTTCTTGTACGCATAAATGAATAAAAATAAAATCTTTGGGAAAAAAAAAAAAACTCCAAGAAAGTGCAGAAGAGCTCTCAGCCAGAGTTGCAATCATTTGAAGGTTTGACTGGGGCCAGAAGATTCAATCCCAAGGCCCATTCACATCACTAGTGGCAGAAACCTCTGTTCCTTTAGCTATAGAACCCTCTGTTGATCTACTGAATGTTTTCATGATGTGGTAGCTGACTTCCAACAGAAATGATATGAAAAGGAAAAAGGTGTAATGTCAACAGGACCTAGTCTTGGAAAATACATGGCCACAATATCCAGCTGGTTTACAGGTAAATGTTGGAGGGGACTACACAAGAGTGTAAACACCAAAAGCACAAGCCAGTGGGCATCATCTTGGAAGCTGGCCCACAACTACAAAAAAAAATATATATGGCGATAGCTGTGGACATAAACTAAATTCAGCTATTAGTCTTTTTTTAATAAATCAAAATCTGATTAAAATATTCTAATTCTGTTGGTTAGTTATAGTGTAGGGAAATATCTTTATATTTTATTAAAAGCATACTTAACTAGAACTTGTCAAATATATGACAGCCAACAAATCAGTACTTTTAAAACCTTGGAACATTGTATTTTATACAAGCAAATTATTTATCTTGTATAAGCCACATTCACAGGTGAATAAATACAAGAAATAAGGTAGAAGATGAAGAAAACTTATATTCTAAAATTAACTGCTTTAGGTTATTATTTTCTTGACAAAGTGTTATAGCATGGAAAGTATGAAAATTCATTTGGCAAAAAAATCAGGTTATTCAATAGCATGTAGAATATATTTTTGGTAAAAAGTTTGCATGCTTAGAAAAATTGCAGTCATTAACAGATTAACAGAGAAGTGTCTGTTTACTTGGAGTGGACACACTTATATTATCCTTTTTTTTATGTGTTTTTATCTATGATGTCCATAGAGAACATACATCAATCACTCTTACAGTAAGAAAATACTCATACAAAAAAGTTTAGTGTTTTTCTAGCTGGCATTAAAGCATTTGTATTCCCTTAAATTGTCTCTTCAAGAATTTTATTTGAGATGCATAAATCATTTTTACAAACCAAAAAAAGGATACTCTCTCCAAGTTTATTCCTGAAGCTATTAGTAGCTAATTGTGAAGAGGTGAAATAGGAGACAAATTTCATTTACATTACCTTACTTTTATGTTCAATAAGGTCAAAGGTAAAGGTTTTGTCGCTTTCTGGTCCATAAAATATAGATTGCTATTTTCAAACTACATCAGCAGTAGTAATAGCTATTCCCATTAGTCAGTCATATAATCTTATGAAATATTGACATGATAAAACAATGCAACTGAGAAAAAAAATGATAGAGCACACGTTTTATTGACAAATAAATGCACAGGCTTAAATTGTCTCTCACCACCTTTATACCTGATTGACATGTTATCAGAAAAACAAAGATTTAAGCTGACCAAGATCAATAATTTAAAAATGATTCTTGAGTAATCCATCAGATAAAAATACAAATTCAATCCAATCATATTTCCTATTTGGGTTCATGCCGCTTTGACAGTTACATTTTATGGCAAAATGTACTTTAATTTTATATTCACACCTTTTCCCAGCTTTTCTTTGGGAATTCACTTTTTAATTTATGATACTTCCTTGCTCAATTCAAGCTTCATTCACTTTTAGATACTTTGAAAAGATAAATAACTGACATATTCTGCCAGTCATGAGTAATGTACTGTCTGTAACTTAAAATAAACTAGGTGACCAAAGAGATATATTTGTCTTAGAAATAAATATGTATCATATGTATAAGTAATAAAATAACAGTAAATTAGAATAATGTCATAAAAATGCTTTTCCATTTTACTAAGTTTAAATTATACACTGTAACATATTGTTAGGTCATAAACATTTAAGAAATGAAATACCTTCATTGTGTCTTATGCTGAATTTAACTATGTCTGAATGTCAAGCGTACAAGTTAAGTCATATGTTTACATCTTATTACAGACTACTACTTCTGGCATATATCCATTGGGAAATATTTTCTTTTTTGATAAAATATTATGTGTCATCACAACTCCAATCAACAACAAAAAATTGAAAGGCAAGGATATCTCCATGTAGCCTATAAATCTTTTCTCCTATTCATAGGTCAGGACATAATGAGTACTCTTTATAAAAACTACAATCATTTGTTGAATGATTTCTAATGTCAGGAACACTACAGTTTCCCTCACATACATTATTATTTTAATTAATCTTACAAAAGCCTGGCAAGGTGAAAAAATACTATTTCTGCTTTGCAGATGAGAAAATTCACATTAGTCTAAAATCAGCCTGGATTCTTAACTGCTAAAGCACCAAAAATGAATGAATGTGTGGGCTGTGTATTTGTGGCCTATAAACTTATTTCTCCGTCATTACAAGTAGGATCATTAACAGGAACACCATCCACCTAGTAGCAAGAACATATATTGAAGTCAAAGACAAGAAAATTAAAATAAACATTATAGGACCTTCCTTGCAAATCCAACCTTCAAAGAAAGGTTGCACTGCACATCTTCTTCTATTTATTTTCTAAACCTAATTATAAGCAGGGAAATTATAGTCATAGTCAACAATTACAAATTCTAGCCCCTTGAAGAAGCCCCATTCTTCTTGTAGTGATAAGAATGAAATAAAGAAGGGTCTCCCTGGTGGTGCAGGGGGTTAAGTCTCAGCACTATGAAGCTGTCCACAACCACTGCAGCATGAGTTTGACCCCCAGCCGGCCAGGGAGTTTCCCACACGGTGCAGCAGACCTCTCCTGTCTCACCCGCTATTCCTCTCAGCAGTGCGTTTCAGTAGATCTGCCTGTTCTGCTCCCCACTCTGCCTCTAGTGAATCCTCTCACCCCCACCCTACATCTTTGGCCTATACCCCAGCTCTTGTATGCATAAATAAACGAAATCTTTTTTTTTTAAAGAATGAAATAAAGAACAGAAGAAAATAATAGTAAACACAATGATTTCTCCATATTCCACCCAGTCAACTGATTAAGCCAATCATTGTAATCGCATCTCAGATTCAATGATTAAGAATTTCAACTGGCCATAGTATGTGCAAGATGTCAGGGCAAATTTCCCAGCCCTACAAGAGAAGCACAGGAAGAGATTGGCTCTTTCTTTCAAACACAGAACTTTCAAAAACATCATGCTCTACCCTGAAATAAAGAGATACCTGAGGATGACTCTATGAACATGTGAGCAGAGCCTTAGCTCCTTGACGACATCATTAAACCATTTATAGCACTAGACATAGAGCTTCCAGTGCAATGAGATAGTGTGAGGGAAAAGCATTTCTGTGCTGTGATGGCTGGGGATACAAATGGAGAGTTTAAAATATTTTAAATCCTCAGCAGCCTTGAGGAATGAGAACTGGAGTCATCTAAAGGCTGATACAATCTTGACTCATGGTTTTGCTGACTTTTGACTGAGAACTTGGCAAAGCTATTAGCTAAAACAACTACACCTGTCCTCTCCATCAGGCCTTGGCTTCCACAAAGCATAGTGATAGTCTGGGCCCTCTCTGGTGGTGCAGGAGTTAAGTCTCAGCATTATCAAGTGATTGCCAGTTACTGTTGCATGAGTTCGATCCCTGACCAGGGAGCTTCCCCCATGGTGCAGCAGACCTCTCCTATCTCGCCTGCTGCTCTCTTCGGCAGTGTTTTTTAGTAGTTCTGCCTGTTCTGCTCCCCACTCTGTCTCTGGTGAATCCTCTCATCCCCTGAACTTCTATACATCCCAGTTCTATGCATAAATAAATAAATTAAAAAAAAAACATGGTCATTATTTTCCAGATGAACATCCCAAGTGAGGACCAGGCATAAACCACATCACCTTTGAGGGCTAACTTGAAATGTCACCCGATGTTACTTCTATTGCATTTAGTTTCTATCATTCAAGGCAGTCACCAAGTTTGATCCAGTTTCAAACAGTGGTAACAAAGAAATGTCATTATAGCATTATAGGAATAGCAATCAGAATGAGATGAATATTTGTATAGTTTATTTTGAAATGCAGTATGCCACAGTTTGCCTTCTGGTCACAATAATTCACATCCATACCATGTGCAAAATACATAGATTCCTCTTCTAGACCCTCAAGTCTTATTACAGAAAAAGCTCAAAGTGCAGAATCTTTTCATGTGAATCAGGTTCAAGTTCAGATGAGTCTCCTCCAGTGCACTTCTTTAAATATGGCCCATTAAATACATTCCTCTCCATCTTAGGACCCAAGAAACAAAGAGGCAAGTTATCTCCTCCTAATACAGCCAACATTCAATGGTAGGACAAGCATAGAGTAACTAGTATGCATAAAGGGGGGACACAGGAGACACGGTCATCTCTATTCCACTGTAGTTCCAAAAATCAAGCAATTGTATAACTATTGTGTAACTATTGCTTGATCAGAATTTGTCCTGCAAATTTCTCACCATAGCCCTTGGTGAATAGTTTTCTCAACCCACTTCTTTAAAATATATTTCACTTTGTGTTGTCCCTGTCTCTTTAACTCCAATAAATCTTAAAAATGCTGTGGATTTATTTATGAATTAATTTATAATCCACCCTATTTTACAAAAACCATATTCACAAATCTATAAGGTGACAATGAAACATCTTACTTAAAGGCTCTGTTGTTTGTCTGAACTACCACTTGAGGTCTTTTTTTTTTTTTTTTTTACATACAAGCTGGGGTACAGGCCAGAGGCATGGGGCGGCGAGAGGGTTCACCAGAGACAGAGTGGGGAGCAGAACAGGCAGATGAGAAGTACACTGCTGAGGGGAGCAGCGGGCGAGGCAGGAGAGGTCTGCCCCACCATGTGGGATTCTCCCCGGCTGGGTGTCGAACTCGCGTCGCTGCTGCCGACAGCCCCACAGCGCAGTGCTCAACCGCTGCACCACCGGGGAGGCCCCACTTGAGGTCTTAATAGAAGGCTTTACAGCCACACTCTTTGTTTCAGCTTCATAAATTGTTTTCTTGACATCTTCCTGTATATGACCTCCACCTAGAAAATATTTCATAATTTGAGAATCTTAGAGGGTTTGGAAAGAGAAAACAGATTCACTTTGGCAGTCTGCCTCCTTTATGATTGTTCTGAATTTCACTCGAAAACTGAACAAGTTCACTAGGAACATTTCCTATTTTTCACATTACTACAGATAACAGTGTTAGTAAACTTTCCAACACTACAGAACAAGGAGTTTTGGCTTTTAGCTTCCAGTGTTATTTTCCTCATTTTCCGTAAAACCTCACCAAGATCCTCTTCAAGAACCATAATAAATCTATTACCCACATATACCATTCAGGATGCTTAAGACCAATCAATTCTATCTACTACTTAGTACGAAGTCACTTCCACATGTGTTAGGCTTTTGTTATGGTAACTCCTCACTTCAGTATTAAAATATGTTCCCATTATAAATGTTATATATCAAATTACTACAAAACTTACTGGCCTAAAACAATCAATTATTGTGCTCACAGAATCATGACAGGACAGAGCAGAGATTGGTTGCATCTGTTCCGTGAGTTCTTTGACATCAGAATGAAGACTCAAAGGTTTGGGGACAGAACTTCTCTGAGGGCTCACAGGGCTAATTCTCAATTAAGAGTTACCCTTATACTGTTAGGTAGGATGCCAACACATGGCTCTCCCACCTGTTTGGGGGTTTCTTTCTAGCACATTTCCTGTGTACCAAAGCAAGATTCATAAGAAAGAGCAAAGTTAGGGAGAAATCACATAATCTTTTATAAATAGCTTTGAAAATCACCCAGTGTTACTCTGTAACAGCCTAGTGGTTGAATTACAAACATCCCCCCAGTTTAATGGTGAAGTAATAAAGACTTCACCTCTTGATGTAACAGTGTTTGCAACATACTATAAAAAGAGCAGATGGGATGGAATATAGAGATAGAGATACAGTCATTATAGAAAATACAATCTGTTGTAGATGCTTGGAGATAGGTCTGAATAGGAGTAATTTTATATCTACAGATTGTAATCTATAAGCAATTTCAAAATCTTTGAATACAATACACTAATTGGATAAAAGACTGAGTTTATCCGCCGGTTGGGTTACTCCAGAACAAGATTTTATTTCTTTGTAGACCTCGCTTTTGATATTCTAACAGAGCATTATTATTTGAAAAATAATTATTTGAAAATAGAAAATAATTATTTGAAAAACAGTTCGTTGCATATACAATATTCTATAACTCATCTATGTTAAAAGATGCACAAATATTTTCCACCAGTTGTCTGTGAAATGAGTATAGCAGTTTTTACATCTTAAAGCAATTATGGGATTGAGGTAATTTTTTTTTTTTAAGATTTTATTTATACATACAAGCTGGGGTACAGGCCAGAGGCGTGGGGCGGTGAGAGGGTTCACCAGAGACAGAATGGGGAGCAGAGCAGGCAGATCAGAAATATACTGCTGAG
This sequence comes from Scalopus aquaticus, assembly GCA_004024925.1. NCBI lineage: Eukaryota > Metazoa > Chordata > Mammalia > Eulipotyphla > Talpidae > Scalopus > Scalopus aquaticus. The sequence continues at coordinate 2,306 of PVIJ01005842.1, read as the reverse complement.
GGGAGCAGCGGGCGAGGCAGGAGAGGTCTGCTGCACCATGTGGGATTCTCCCCGGCTAGGCGTCGAACTTGTATCGCGTGCTGCCCACAGCTCCACAGCGCAGCGCGTAACCACTGCACCACCAGGGATGCCCTCTTTTCTGTTATATTAATAGAAAAAATTTACTGGTTCCAGACATGATGTTAAATATTTACATGCATTTGATATCTACATAAACCTTACAAGATAGCTTTTAGAATTGAAAATTACTACCTTTACCCACATTGTGAAATACTACTTCCGACACTGCTATAAATCTTCTACATTTTTAACACTTTTTACTTTCCTGCACTACCAGATACCAAACAAAAATGTTTAAGAGGGTAATAACATCATCAGGCATAAACCACCATGCTAATTTCATGCCCCAAATGCTTTGTATCTTGACTTGATTGAAACAGCATTCCTTATCTGGCCCTTTCCACCTCACGTCACCCCCAAAACCTAGCCAAGGATCCTTTTCTTGAAGAGCTAGACAATTGAAAGAGGAATAGGAAAGGGGTAGCATTCAGAGGGTTTCTAAAAATATGAGAAAATATTCCTAAAAGGCACACAGCAAAATGTCCTAATCATGTGATATCTTTATTCCAATCCTAGTTTTTTTTTTAATTACCAAGTTACTTTTCAAATATGAAATGGGGACCTCCCGGGTGGCACAGATGTTAAGATTTGCGCTGTGGAGCTGTTGGCAGCAGTGACGCGAATTCAACACCCGGCCGGGGAGATTCCCACATGGCACAGCAGACCTCTCCTGCCTCGGCCACTGCTCCCCTCAGCAGTGTATTTCCGTTGATCTGCCTGTTCTGCTCCCTACTCTGTCTCTGATGAACCCCCTCACTGCCCCAAACCTCTGGCCTGTACCCCAGCTTGTATGCATAAATAAATAAAATCTTTAAAATAAATAAATAAATATATATATAAGAAATGGCTTAAGAAAATCAAACTGTTTACTCAGTCCAGGACTTCTCAGAGTAAATGTTTGTTGAGAATCACCAAGGATGTGTGAAGCATTTCATTCCTACACACACATGCACGCGTGCACACACACACACACACACACACACACACACTCAACCTTCAATCACATTTTTATTATTCTTGCTCTTCTAATAGTTTTTGGAATACAATTAAGGGACTGTTGAAATAGACAGTAATTTATATAATGTCATCATCTAATCCAATAGAGTACAGTAGTTTTGATTTGGAAAAAAAAAATAAGGGGAGTTGAAGCCACTTCCAAGGTAGACAGACTGAACAGGTGCCTATGTGGGACTCCCCACACTGGGATTAGCAGCAAGACAAGAATGCCTGCAAACTGGCAAGAGAAAGAGAAAGGGTCTCCAAAAAATGTTTATCTCACTTTCTACTACTTTATTTGGTCCTACAAACTTCTGAAGGTCATTCAATCTATTCAACCTGTGAACTCTAAAACACCTGATCCATGCATTCAACCATGCTGGTCCTGACTGATCCTTATTCCACAAGAGTACAAACTATCATCAATAAAATGTAGGGCATGGACACATTCAGAGAAGGCAAGTAGGTTTTGTCCCAACTTGCCGAAGCTGATCAATCATCGTAGTTTCCATTCCTCATTATTAGCAACACCTTTCTTTAAAAGTTTGTGAAACCTTATTTCATTTGAGGTAAGTTGGGAAATGGAACTGCTATCATTCACCCAGTTCTTCCTTGGGTCTAGGTGTAGCAAAAGACAACATATGGTCTTGTGTCTGCCATACTATGCCAAAAACTCATTAAGTTCTAACAGTTTAGGATGCCTAAACTGATAAGTCACAGACAGCTTGTCTCTTCAGGCATTCCACTCCCTTCCCTTGAAGGAAGAAGCATAGTATAAGGAAACTGAAGGTTAAAAATAATAATGCCAATATAACTTTGGCTAGAAATATTTTGTTCTTCATTTTGGATTACAAATAAAGACATATCATTTGGGAAATTTTCAATTAGATACCAACATCTCACAGATACAGACATTTACACACTTCAGTGGGATGGCCTTGTCATTATTTAAACCATTGATTCACATAAAATACAAGCAATTCTACCCATCTTTAAAATTTCAAATTGTTCTTTTTTTTTTTAATATATATTTTTATTGTTATTTATGTCTTTTACATTTTGCATTCCCCTTGGGTAGCCCACCACCAATTCACCCGTGATCCATCTCCATGGTCCCTTGTGTTCTTTTCTATTCCATTTTGTGCCCTTTCCCTTCCCTCCCTCCGGCTCCTTCCTCCCCCCCTCCCCCC